>ML685756.1:2710734-2793136 GCA_007922175.1 Pelusios castaneus
GCTTGGTCCGGCTAGGAGGGAGCCCGGGGCTCCCTTGGCCAGGACTGCTCGGTCCCGGGTAGGAGGGAGCCCCAGCCAGTGCTGTGCTCCAGCTGTTTAGGGGGCCTCTCTGGTCGGGACCGCAGGGTCGCGGCTAGGAGGGAGCATGGGGCTCCAGAGCGCGGGTCCCAGGGAGAAGGGACCGCACGGCTTTCTTCTCGCCAGGACAAGTCCCGGCGAGAAGGGAGCCCCGAGGTCCCTTCTTGCCGGGATCCCCGTTCCAGCTGCCCAGTTGTCCCTGGGGCCCGAGTGGTCCAGGCTAGGAGGGTTCCCTTCTGCCCGGGATGTGGGAAGTCCCGAGCAGAAGGGAGTCGAGTGGTTCGGGGCAGAAGGAAGCTCCTCACTCCCTTCTCCCCCGTATCACTCAGGGGCTTGCTGCCCTGGGGAGAGCCAGCCCCATGTGGGGCTGGCTCTCCCTGGACCGAACAAGTCGACTTAGAGAGTCCAGTGTAGACTCTCTAAGTTGACTTTGTAAGGCCCTTTTAAGTCGATTTATTAAGGTCGACTTTTTTAAGTCGACCTTAATTCCCCAGTGTAGACATAGCCTTTGAGAGGAGGCCTGGATATGGAAATTCTAGCATTACACCAAGGGTTAATTTGCTCCACTGTGCTAACCATTTCTTCAGCAGCTAGCTTATTGTAACAAATGCTGCCAATGCACACTTGTTTGGCACTTGTCCTTCCTCTTTTGGTTCTCCCAGATTAGTTGTCTATGTCCATAAGGGAGGAAATTAATCACTGAAGGGAGTATCTTGTTTGTTGACCCACTTGCCGTCTTTAATTTAGTTTTTTTGAGTGACTGTCCCCAAACATTAGTTAGAAGGTAGTTGCAAATCTTTTCCTTTCTTCTTGCGATCCTACGTCATCTTTTGAATCTCCCTTTGCCTCGGTCCTTTTAATCGAACAGACGACTATAACATGCCTGCCCTGTATTGACTGTGAGTGTATGCTGCTTTGTACAGCCATCCCAGAAGCCAGGCATACTGAATCTGCCTCTGAGCCTGGCCTTTATGTTCTAGGGAGCAGGATTCCAAAGGTGACTCATAAAGATCTCCCAGGAACATGTTTGTAATGTTAGCATGATGTACAGAAGCATGTATCAGTGAACAAGAATTTATGTCCCAATTCAGGAAAATATTATTATGTAAGAAGGGTGCTTAAGTCTATGCTTAAGTACTTTCCTGAACCAAGGCCTTAAAATAGCCTCAGACTGAACAAAATATTTCTTGTTAATATTTCTTTTGGGTGTAGCTGTGCTGGTCCCAGAATATTAGAGAGACAAGGTGGGTGAGGTCCAGTATTTTATTGGATGAACTTTCTGTTGGTGAAAGAGACAAGCTTTTGAGTTTACATGGAGATCTTCAGGTCTGTGAAAGGCTCTCAGTTAAATACAAGGTGGAACAGATAAGGGGTTGACACGTTGTAAAAGACCATTAAAGGTGAGGTGGGAAGTTAATACCCCTACATTTGTATGACAAAGGAGGGTCAGTGGGTTACATATTGTTGAAATGAGCCATAAATCCTATGTCTTTGTTAATACCATCTTTTTTGGTGTCAAACAAAGTTATGAATGTAAATTCCCAGGCTTGTCTTTTGAAGGTGTTGTGCAGGTTTCCTTTGGGATCAAGGACTGAGAGATCAGATATAGAATGATTGTTTTGTGAAACCTGTTCAGCCACTCTTGGGTGATAGATGATTTTGTCTTTTATCATTTTTCCGTCCGAGTTCATCTAAGAGTATAGTGATTGTCTCGTTTCATGCAGCTAGTTATTGGGGTATTTACTGCACTAGATGAGGTTCACTACATGTTGAGATAAACATGTATGGGAAAGATGGATCTTAACAGGTGTGTTGTGGGAGGTATTAATCATTGCAAAAGTGGAGATATGTCTGCAAGTTTTGTTATGGCAGGGTCTTGGAGTTTTTGTATTCTGGTTTGTGGGTATCTTGCATCTGATAATGAGCGTGGCAAGATTTGGGGATTGTTTTGAAGGCTAGAAGAGAGGAATGGGGAAACATTTCTTTCAGGAGGTATTTCGCATCAAGTATGGATTTTTATTGTATAATGATATGCCATGTAGTTTCCAGTGTGGCATGTTAGGTGACAAATGGGTGTGGAGTCAGAGGATTTTTCCCTCCTGTATTGAAATGAGCCCTGTATAGACTGTTCTGAGTGACTACAAGGAATTCCTTGAGGGACTTCTCTCAGTGTATTTGGGTGGCCCATTCCATGATGCAATCTACTTGTCTGGTGGAGTGTCTGTGTTTGGTGAAAATAGTTTTAAGTGTGTTAAGATGAGTATCCTGGACTTTTGCCCCAGAACATATTCTATGGTATTTGTGTGCCTGGCTGTAGATAACAGATTGCTTAGTGTGTTTGGGGTGGTTTCTGGAACAGTGAAGGTAAGTGTTACGATCCATGAGTTTGTTTATAAATGTCCATAGGGGTTTCATTGTTGAAGCTGATTATGATGTCCAGGAAGTTGATACTGGTGTGGGAATGTTCTAAAGAGAGTCGGATGGAGGGTGGGTGGCTGACATTGTGGTGGAAGTGTATGAGAGCCCTTAAGTATGATGTACAGAGGATGGAAATATTTATTTATTTATTTCAGGTAGATCTATCATTTGGTTTTATGCATTTGCATTTATCCAGAAATATTTCTTGACATTTTGCTTTACTGGAAATATCTGAGCCAGTTGGTCAGATTTGCATCTACAACGTGTGATGCAACAAACAGCTCTCGAACACAGTGCTGGAGAGTGCTTTCAGCAGACAGTGGAGATGGATGTTTGCTTAAAAAAGTACCACATCTATTAGTTTTATTTTTTTAAATGAAATCCCTTTAAATGTGTTTCATGCCCTTGCTCTGTTTTACCCAAACAGTAATGAATAAGAATGGTGATAGAATATTCATGCAGACAGCAAGTTTTAAGTGAAATATTGGCTAAAGGAATTTTTTATTGCAAGCACATTTTGAATTTATAAATATAAGTATTTACTATGAGCTATGCTTATCTAAACAAGGAATGGGAATGAACCAGGTGACCTGTGTATTCAATTAAAACACATCACCAAAGTTCAAATTATGAGTGCTGAATATTCATAATAAAGCTGCAAACTACTTATGGTCAGTTAATAAACTGGAAAAGAAGTGAGATTTGTCAGTCACTACAATTTTTCCGCAGACTTTACCCATGACCTAAAGGTATTGCTGTAGTTTGGTGTGTTGTTTAGTGCCTTGGATCAGTTATACTATATGACTGTGTTGTCTCTAGAGAGAGCTACTGCATAGTTCCCACCTTCCTGGCTGTAAAAATACATGGAATCCCAGAGCCTTGGTAAAAGAAGCTGATTTGCCTCTTCCTATGGGTGGATTTGTATTTGTCAGAAGGAAGCAACAAGTCTTGTCAAGTAAGCTAGATGTATACACCAGCCTATCTCAGATGCATGAAGGAAACAGAAGGTTGTGAATGTATCATGACCATCAGGAGTTTTACTGAGGCCTGGTGGAGAACATACAATAGACTTTTTATAAGCTTCCTGGCTAGAGAATTCACCCCTGAAAAAATTACTGAATCACAGGAGAAGAGAGTCAGCATTTCATTTTATTTTTTTGTTTGAGGGAGTGTGAGAATAATATCCTGTTCCCCATTGTCCCATTGGAGGAGCTTTAACCTGACAAAAATAGTCGGGAAGGAAACTTGAAATGAATGATTTATTCTTTTAACATAAAAGTTTCCTGTACGTTCTGATTTATGCATTAGCTTTTTGTTTGCAAATAATTTGCTATAGGAGCATCTAGTTTTGCCAAATTTGGGGTGGATGTGCATTTTGGAACTAGAAGTAAGGAAGTGGATCATAAGATGATTGTGTAAATAAACTTCCCTCTGGTTTGGAAGGTTAGGGTTAAACTCCTATGCCCCAATAGGAACTAGAGGATTATGTTTGATGGCTGTCCCAGCTGTTGAAAGTACAATGAAATACAGTCTTGTGAGAATGTGCCTGAGACAAGAAAACAAAACCATTACCAAGTAGTGTTGAACAATCCTAACAGTACAAGGTGGAAGTTTTGGGGCTTCTCCCTCGTTCTGACAAAAAGATGCAAGAACGTAAAGACAATGCAGGTAAGGAGAAGAACGAGCTTTTTGTTTAATCTGGCAGAAAGTTAGCGTAGTGAGCTATCAATTCTGTGAGTACCTAGCTCAAGCCAGGGTATAACAAAACTCTGTATAGTGTTGAGAGGCACCATAAACAGTGATGCTGAGTCTGAAAGCTAGAGAGAGTTATAGGGTCTTAATCTCCATCCTGTTAGCCTAATTAGAGTCCTTACCATGGAGACCTGTCTTTTCTCCAGCGCATGATAATGCTATGGGTAGATTTCTGAGATCCTTTTAGTTTTCTAGGTCTTCCAGGGAAAATCAAAGACCTGTTTAAATATAACCTAGAGACATTTGGGTGCAGCGTCTTCCTTTGTCAGCTGTTTAGTCGTCAGGAAAACTGCAAAATAGAGAAACTCTTGGTTCTTGCAATGCTCTTCCAGTTTACTGCAAACAGACTAACCCAGCTACCCCTTTGGAACCAGTTTACTGCAGGTATTGACCTCTCCTTTCACAGCACTGCCAAAAGTTGCCAGGTTGTGCCTTGAAACATTGCAAGGAGCTGTAAGCCCTGACAGATAGAGAGGTCTAGCGCCTTCTCTAGACTGAAAAACCTGCGTTGATTCTCACAGATCGATGCAGCGGGATTGATTGAGTGGACAGTGTAGACCCACTCAGACAATCCTGGAAGCACTCTCCAGTTAATGCAATAACTCCAACCCTTCAAGTGGAGGAAGGCTGCGTCGACCGGAGAGCGCTTCAAGTCGACTGAGCCTAGTGAAGATGCTGTGGTGAGTAGGAGTAATTAAGTTGGTGGGAGATACGCAATCTGCAGTACGCAGATTGCATATCTCCCATTGACCCCCCCTAAGTGTAGACTAGGCCTAAGTGTGTACTACAAGTGACTTTTTTGCAGACTTCTTAAGGGAAAACAGTTTTTTCTGCTTTGTTTTCAGAGCTTTTGCTGATCATCCAGTTAAGTAATAACATTAACACAGCAGGTTTAAAAAACACCATACCCTGCAGGAACGGCCTTGGAAAGGGACTGATTTGAGTTGGGTAGGAGCTAGGGTGAAGGCAGGGGGAAGGGGAGAGGAGAACTCCTAGCTTGCAGTTTATACCAAAAGCTCTTTAAAAGAAACATACCTTAAACTTTGTTCAATGTTATATGGTGATTGAGCTTCTTACAGTCCGTAAGAGGAAGGAAGAATGTAAATGTCGGTGCTGTCCTCCTGGATTTCAGCTGCTAACGACTCGAGAGAGTGTGTGTGTGTGTGTGTGTGTGTGTGTGTGTGTGTGTGTGTGTATACACAGCATATGAATGTTAGGTGTAAACTGTCTTTTTGGTTGCCATGTATGGCATTGTTCAGTTAAAAGCCTAAGCATTGTGTGGGCAGTAAAAATAAATCAAACGAATGCTCACTGTTTCTTCCCTCCGTTTATGTAATGGTGCCCTCTGTCTCAGTAGGGAATCTTTCTCCTGTGAGAGTCACAGATTTTAAATCTGAATGTCTTTGCTATTCTCCCTCATCTAGACATGAGGTGCCAGTTCTTGGATTAAATACCTATTTGGGTGGCTGCTTAATGTTTGCAAGCAAAGGGCAGGATCAAATCCTGCCCTGGCCAGAGCAGTGAGGGGGAAGAGAAAAGCTGGCCAGTGTCTCAGTTGCTACAGGATTCCTTAGAGTGGTCTGAGGGAACAGGTCAAGGGGCGCACTTTACTGTCTCTCTGAGGAGGAACAAACGTGTTCCCACCAAACATTTGCTGCTTGACAATAACATGCCCACAGCTGGTGATGTCTGGATTTGCTTCGTAACCCAAAGGCCAACATAATAGCAAGACCCACCTCTTAGTACATTTTACTCACTGCCAACTGAGTCTGTTCTGATTAGGGCTTGGCAAATGACTGATTTTTAGGTTTGCTGTTGGTTCAGGAGGAAGAAAAATGGGTTCAGCTTGAAGCTGAATTAGATACTTCCAAAAAATTTCAGCGAATCAAAAATGTCAACAAAGAAGCAATGAAGTAGTTGGCAGTGATGCCCTCCTTCCAGTATTAGCCCAGTGGCTAGGGCACTCACCAGAGACATGGGATCAGTTCTCCTGCTCCCTAATGTGGAAAAGGGATTTAAATGTGGGGTCTCTGAAATTATAGGACAGTGCCCAATCCCTGTGGTAATTTTGTCTCTCTTGTTGAAGCTGTTCCACTTTGCATAAAATGCTTAAATAATCATTGAGCCACAGAGAGTCACTGTAAACTACATGCCTGAAAAGTTTTGTTCAGATCTAATTTTAACATTTACAGAAAATGAACAGGATCCTCTGTCTGAATTAATTCCTCTTCCCACTTCTTAGAACCCCAGCATAGAATAGGGTTGAATACAGCTCATAAAGAAAGGTGAGGGTGATATGGTCAAATGAGGGTGATTGACAGTATCAAGTAGTTTAGCTGGTTATTAACCAGTCAAGTGGTTAAAAAAGGCAGGAACATTTCATTGTGTGGGGTTGAGGAAGAGGAGCAAGGTATATCCATAGCATGCAATAATAGACTGCATTGGCTCTTGTTTAAAATCTTATAACCTGTTACACACACTTGAAAGTATGATAAAACATTAGACCTTTAAGTTAGAACATAAAAACAATGGCCATATAATATAATTTGGTGAAGCTCCAATAACATCACCTGAGGACTGGGCCAAATTTCTTTTGACTACATGTGTGATGGAATGGAAGGATGTGAGTTACAGTTACACATTGCTGACTAAGGATTCGTCTCTCTGACTGGCTGTCAAAAGGGTTTATTTGCATACAGTTTGAGCCAGATCTTCAGATGGGTACCACTGGCTAGGCAGCAGTTCCGCAGGAAAGAATCTGAGGGTTACAGTGGACAAGAAGCTGGATAAGAGTCAGCAGCATGTTCTTGTTGCCAAGAAGGCTAATGATATATTGGTAGGAGCATTAGGAGGAGCGTTTCCAGCAGATGGAGGAAGTGATTGTTCCCCTGTATTCAACACTGGTGAGGCCTCATTTGGAGTATTGATGCCCAGTTTTGGGCCTCCCACTTGAGGAAGGCTGAGGACAAATTGGAGATAATCCAGTGGAGGGCAATGAAAATTATTAGGGTTCTTGATCACATGACTTACGAGGAAAGGCTGAAGGAACTAGGCTTGGTTAGTCTGCAGAAGAGAAGAATGAGGGGAGATTTGATAGTGAACTTCAACTACCTGAAGGGGAGAGGTCCATGTAGGATGGAGGGAGGCTATTTTCAGTGGTGGCAGGTGACAAAATAAGGAGTAATGGTCTCAGGTTGCAAGTGAGGGATTATGAAAATCTTTTTCACAAAGAGGGTGGTGAACCACTGGGAATGGTTACCTAAGGAGGTGGTGGAACCTCCATCCTTAGAAATCTTGAAGGCCCAGCTTGATAAACCTCTGGCTGGAATGATTTAGTTGGAGGTGGTCCTGGCTTGATCAGGGAGTTGGATGAGGTGACCTCCTGAGGTCCCTTCCAACCCTAATAATCTATATCAGTGTAGCATCACTGAATTCAATTTATACCATCTCTGGATCTGGCCTTTTAAATGTTAGTTGACTAGGTAGTACCTACACCTACAATGGAATTTTATTATCATAATTCACTGTGTTTGTAGAATCTACTTACAGTAATTTTAACCCTGCAATTTTTAATCACTATTTAAGGAGTAATGTTTGTGTTCTTAGATTACCCCTTTCTCTTTAATAACATCCCTGCTATGGTGGTTTTTGAATTCTTCCAGGGTTAATTTTTCTATTCTTTTCTGTTGTTTCAGATGCTCTTAATTTATTGCCAGAATCAACAGACTGTTCTGATTCAAACTTATTTCATTGTCTGTTCATATTAAACATTTTTGTCATATACCACAAGTACTCAGATAACATATTTACATAATTTATTTTTTTATTATATATAGCCTGACCTTGTCAGAAATTTCTTTTTTATACTCTTTAGATCTGAATATGCATGGCTTTTTCAATTAACCACTCCTATCAGTTATCTATATAAAATTAACACCAATAAAGATGAGTCAGGATGCTCATTGAATTGGAACATTTCCATGACTGTTTTTCCCTGATGCTAACATATACAAATTATGCTTTATCTTTTAGACAAATGAAAGGGGATCTGTCATTTATCATCTAATTTTCAGACATTAACCATTGGTTATGTGTACATAAAATGTTTTTTTTAAAAGGGGTATATAATGTGACAGCAATTTCAAGACAGAAGGTTTTGGCTATAGTTACTGGAAGCAGGATATCCTGGAGCTTGAGGAAAGCATCCATTGGAGGGATGAACCATATTGATAATTTTGTGAAACAACTGACCTATGTTCAGACCACAAGTGTGTTTCCCAAACAGCTATACTTTGATGTTTCCCTTGAACTTGCAAACTGTATGCCCCCATCCCTCAAATGTGGACTTGGTTCCATTGTAGACATTCAAGGCCTGATTCTCCTTTTTTTTTTTTCCTTTGGGTACAATGAAGCTGCCCCTGATAGCCGGAAGTATGAGTGCGAGGGCATTCAGACTTCACCTCCTTCTCCTAGGTGATAGGCAACTTTCCAAGGAGGGAGCTAGGGAGATTAGCTAGGGACTGCACGTAGAGAAACAGGAATGACCATTACCATGTTCAAGGCCACCTCATACTGACTTTAAAGCACACTAAACTATCTGAGTCGAAGTCTAGAAGGGAGACAAGATTTAAGATGACCAGCATGTGTTAAAGGGAGCATGGCCTAGACTTTTAAATTATACCTATTAGCATGTGTTAACTAACTCATGCTCACATCACATCTTTAAATCCTAGTTAGCCAAGGCATCAACAGATGAGGGGGAGAATTAGTACACCTGGGGCAAGTCACAGATAGGCACAGGCAGATGTTGTGGGTACTCTGATATCAAATGAGCGTGCCAGATGAGGCACCACATATTTTACTTCTAGGCAAACTGGGTTCAACCCAGATTATAAACTGGCTCTCTGTTTACACAATGTCTGGACTGCAGTAACAGTTCGAACTCTGATTCCTTGTCTTTATTACCCCTTCTTGCTTTGCTAGATGGGAGAACAACTGTTCGCATTTCACTGGTACTGTCTTCTAGGACCCCAGGTCCATTCCACTTTCATAGTCCCCAATATGTGTGGGAAACTTGGAAAGGATGAGCCCCAATTAAGGAATCAAATCATTGCACCAGTTCCACACAGTGGTATTAAACATCCTACATATTTTTGAAGCATGTGTTGTGTATATGCAGTGTGTCTGAGCAGTTACATCCAGAACTGTTTGACACCCCCCAGTGACTTTCTTTTGGAAAGGATGGTGCAATTTGATATAACTAAAATACATTACTGCTTTATGCCTTTGCCCCTTGCTCCATGAGACTGCTCAAATACACAAAGACTATTAAAGAAATCTTATGGGAATTTCTTCCTCTGTTGCAAATACAGCATTCTTGAAGAATGAAGTAATCCAAATTTTTTTCTTCTGTGGTTACGTCCCGTCTCTGAGAGTGTTATGGTTTGTGCTGACAACAAAATGCTGGCAGAATAACCCACTATGTAAGCTCTCATTTAAATGTTGTCTATCAAACATGGTTATGGACTCTTTAATGGAGCAACCAGTTCTAATGCATTTACAAAGCCAGAGACTGACCTGTCATTCAGGGTATGCCATTTATAAATGGAGTTGCTGGGATAAAGGATGCTTGGCTTTTCTAGATGCTTATTCATTATTAGTAGTAGTAATATAAGTATTGTGGCAGTGCCTTGAGCTCCAGTGGAGGACCAGAATAATGCTTGGCACTTTTTAAAGTCAGATAGAGTTCTTCTGATATAGATACAGGTGTGAATATGTATAAGTGCTGAGTGCGCCGCCCCACCCCCACCCCCCTTTGAAAATCAGGCCTTTTTAGTGTGTGTTAAGTTGGGCACTACTCGCTTCTGAAAATTTTGGAGAGCGTGCATGGACAGTGAAGAATGCCAGTGAGAGCTGAACAAAGTTGTAATGGTTTTCACCACTCTGATGCATTCACCCTTCACCTTATGGCTGAGTAAACTTAAAACTCCATTTGAAAATGAAATTGGGAAAGAATAGCAGACACATTACATTAGTCATAATTCAAATTTGCAGCTTAAGACATTATTTTTCTAGTGGCTATCTGTCATTCTTGTGTGAGAAGAACTTGGCCAAAATAATCCCATGATAAGCCTCATAGGATTTGGGGTCTAGCTGGAGAAAATGTTGCTTTGTTCTTGGTGTGTCTGTCTCATTTTGAAATAAATGTCCATTGTGGTAAATCAGGTAAGTAGAGCTGGTTACGAATGGATTTTTTTTCTTTAAAAATGTTCAGGTTTTAATTGAAAAAACAACACCCCTCTCCCCAAAAATTCAATTCAAAACTGAAAACACTGTTCTGAAAATTGTGAAAATTTTCATTTGACCCTCTCCCCCTCAAAAAGTTTTGACAATTTTTTTCCATCACAAGATAACATTCAGTCCCATGTAGCAAAAGTGTGTGCAGGTATAAATATTTCATAATTCTACCCTTTGTTGGTCACTGTATACACTAACACAGATAGCTGATGACAAAAAATACCGAAGAGCTAGCGCTGTCCCTTTAAAATTCTTTTATGTTATAGAAAGGGAATGTCCTCTTTATAAGAACACAGTGTTATTCCATGCAATTCACCTTGCATAGTAAGAAGTCATGTCTAGCCATGAAGGGATTTGAAATGGACAGGATTCTTTTATATTCAAGAACAATTTGTCTCTGTAGAAATAAGACCATTCCCTGAATTTATGATTATAATAATATACTTATAGTAAAATGTTCAAAGAATCCTTTGAAAGTGTGCATGGGATGTGTCAGCTTGTGGGTTTGGTCTGCATGGCACCTGTTTTTCAAAGATCTTTGGGTTGAAAATTAAACTTGACCAAAGGGTGCCTAAGGGCTGTGCAGGTACAAATCTTAATGAATTTTATGGCATAGGGATTTCATTAATAAGGGTCTTGAACATGCCAGACTAGATGGATGGATTCCAGCAGTCCAGAGAGCAGCCAGGGCATCATTTGATGGTTCTTGGAGCCACCAAAAGACACCTTCTCCCTTCAGCCCTCGGCTCTTTATGCAACTATCCTTGTTTTGTAGAGAGAAACAGAAGAGGGTTAAGAATTTCACTTTGTAAAATGGGTCCCAAATCTCCAGCCCCTTCATAGCTCTCTTCCTCTGACAGGTACTGCAGATGCAAGCTCATGGCAGCTGTGACCAGTCATGCTAGATCTTTCCTTTTTCTCTTTTTGATTACTTTTCGTCTGGCAGATTTTCCCAAGTGTGCACATATTTTATATGCTTGAAATCTGAAAAATTGAGAGAGGATAGGCAGCATGGGATCCTGGGCTATCTCTGTTGCAAGAATTTAATGACATCTATCCTATCTATAGTAATACTTGGTGGGATTTGTGTGTCTAAGTCTCTACCTTTTAACATCATGGGAAGAATGGCGGGGTGGTCAGTGAAGCAGGAGGTCACAGCTTATAGACTCATAGTGAGCTGTTTGGAGGAGGAGGAGACAGAAAAGATTATTCTGAATTTGAATAAACCTCTTTTAGTTATTTCTTTTTGTGCAAAGAAGCTTTCAGACAGCTCAAGTAGTCTGTGGACACAGACTACATGCAGCAAGTGAAAAAAGCCATAGAACAATTTTGTGTCTATAGCAGATTTTCTTCCCATTTCATATGTGATTTAATCAAGATGTTGGTTTATGATGTCTTCTCATTCTGGCAAAAAAGAGCCGTCAAAAAGGTTAGCTGTGACATACAGAGTTCAAGGGTGCTGTTCACCAAATTTGGCCTCTAAGAAAGGGCTCTTCCTCTATCCTTCTGAGAGCAGTAGTATGGGATTTGCTGATATTCTGTGTTGTAGTTATTATTTCATTTGAACGGATTGTGTTCCAGGCTCTTCTGTAGGCTGCATAGCATTATCTAGAAAACTAGGGGCCTGACATAGTGTGGCAATTTTAGGGTAACCTTCACCAAGCACTGAAAATTGCACTCATTCATCCATTTGCCTTATTCATCCAATTTTATTGAACAAACAAATAAAACATTGTTACTTTATGTTATCATTATCATCTTTGTTTTATTTATGATAAAGGCAGATGAACAGATTTTGTGCCTGGGCTGGTACATTTTCATGAGGATTTTGCAATGTTCTGTTGACCTGAATTTCTACAAACTATGAAACAAGCAAGGTGATTGAAAAATCTAATGATATGTAGTGTTACAACATAGGCAAACTCTAATGGTACCCAAGATTCTGAGGCACCTCATCACCACTTGCCTTTAGCTTGAAGCAGTTTTGCCTGATGCCTGCTGTAGCTCTGCTTACTGACAACAACATCCTCTGGCCACACATGAGCACTGTCTTCCAAGTCTCCACAAACCTAGCCTTCTCTGTGCAGGCTAGTGATAGAAATATACCAACTGTCGAATCTTCAGATCACTCCTTGGCCTGCAGTGTCCAGCCCCTGTCGCTCAATACTGACAGAAATTACCAGGTAATCTGTCCCCAAAGAGGCAGTTTACATTCAACGGCTATGTCTACACTAGAAAAGTTGTCGACTTTTGTTAAGTCGACTTCAATAAGATCGACTTGGTCGACTTAAAATCGACCTTATTAAAGTTGACTTAACAAGTGGCAACACTTTAAGTCGACTTAGTCCACTTGGTTAAGTTGACCTAACTGCCCTTAGGTCGACTTAACAAAGTGGACTTATGCGTCCACACTGGGCTTAGGTTGAGCTAAGGAGGCTTAAGTTGACCTAATGAGTGGTAGTTATTAAGCTGATTTAAGGAATTTCTTAAGTCGACTTAATGAAAGCCTAGTGTGGACGTGGCTTAATTTAAGTCGACTTAAGCCTCCTTAAGTCAACTTAAATTGCCAGTGTAGCAGAAGTAGCTTTTGGGGTAGGTGAAGCAGGCGGCCGCTTAGGGCTCCCAGCAGTGAGGGGCCCCTTCACCTACCCTAAAAGCTGCATCTGCCTCCTGTCCTGTGCTGTGAAACATGGTGGGCAGTGGGGGCCAGCAGCGGGGGGAGCAGGGGAGGGGTAAGGGTATCCCTGTGGGAGGATGGGGCCCAGGGCCAATCAGCATGGGGGGGAGGCAGGGCGGGTTGGCCCAGAGGCTGGGCTCCACACTTCTGCCCCAGCCCTGGGCTGGCTGCTCCACCCTCGGGCCCAGCTCTGCACTCTGCACTTCCGCCCCTTCGCTTTGCTGCTGAAGGCAGTGGGGGACCCCGCAGCAGCAGGGGGGAAGCCCACTCGCCCTCTGTAGGGATGGCAGTGGGGGAATTGGGAGCCCTGGCAGGGCACCAGGTCTGGTTTCAGGGTGCCACACTGCTGAGGGAGCCGGCTACAGGGAGCTGGTGTCGCAGCGGGGCTGAGGCCCCTGGTGGGGTGGGGGAACCATGGTGGTGTTTTTTGAGGTTCTTCTTCGAGCGATGTCCCTGTGTGTGCTCCACACCAGGTGTCATCGCGTCTCGCGGCAAAGAGCGGAGTCTTCTCAGCAGTATTGCTAGAGGGGGCTGCACGCGCCGGCTGCAGCTCGCGCCACTCCAGGCAGTCTAGGCGCGCGCAGTCCCCTCACTCCCTCAGTTCCTTTCAACCGCCTTCGGGTGAAGACGGAGCTTCTTCTCTCTCTCTCTCTCTTAACCTGAAACGAAAGAAAAGACAAAACAAAGAACTTTTCAGTCATACTTTGACTGCCTTCGTCAACTTATACTCTCTATTGGAAAAAAAAAAAAGCCGCCGGCCGTTTTCGGCCGGTAACGGTTGAAAGACAGCATAAACAGCTGCTGGCCACTAACAATGCCCTCGTCATCGGGCTTTAAAAGATGTTCAGGGTGCAAGGATCCGATACCGGCATCGGACGGACACTCACAATGTGTCCGTTGTTTGGGGGACTCTCACGTCCCACAGAAATGTTCACACTGCCTTAACCTGAGCGCTAGAGCCAGGAAGGAAAGAGACCTAAGGCTAAGGATGTTCCTTATGGAGAACTCCTTAGCCCCGGCAGCGTCCGCAGGCACTGACAGCCTCTTCCCGGATCCACCGGCAAGCCGCCATTCAAGCGCTCCCTCAGTAGCACACACTGCGGCTTCTAAGAGGGGTCGTTCCCCCTCAAAGAAATCATTCAAAAAGGCTGCCCACAAGGCTTCTGGATCCTTGGGCGCCAAATCAGCTGCAAACCATGGGAGTGACAGAACCTCCCATAAGGAGCCGGGATCAAGACCCGCGGGCTCCTCTTCCTCCGCACAAGCGGCCCCGGACAAAGCGGCCCCAGGCAGGCAGCCGGATCGCACGGCCCCGGCGCAGACTGCGGCGCCGCTTGAAACCTCGGCACCGCAGGTGCCGCAGCAACAGCAAATGCCTTCGGCACCGGGCTCCCCCCAACAGCTGATAGCGGAGGGAACTCACGGTGCGGTTACCCCGGCACCGTACACAGAGTCTCCGCCGGCACCGAGGAAGAGATCAAGGAAGGAGAAGCATATCTCTCCTTCACACTCCAGGGCACACAGCTCCAGAAGGGAGTCCTCCCATGCCCACTCTCATCATGGGCACTCTCATCATTCACATCGGTGCCGCTCGCCTATTGAGTCCCCATCATCCATGCTCTCTTCTACAGGATCAAGGCGCAGCCCTCGGGGAAAGAGACACCTCTCCCCATGCCGTGGTTATAGCACACCGCACCGCAGATCCTCAGATAGATGGCAGCATCGCTCCTGCTACAGCAGGCACTCTAGTAAACACCATTACCACCATTCTCGTTCTCCAACTCGCTCACCAAGTCAATCTCTCTCCACGCTCTCAGAGCGCTCATCACAATCGCCCCTCTCAAGGGACACCGTCCACAATGCCTCCCAGATACATCAACCAACTTCCATAGAGGACGCGGTAATCCCATCCTCAACTTCTTCTAGTGACGATACAAAGTTATTCAATGACCTGTTCAAAAGAGTGGCACAGGAATTGGAGATCCAGCTGGAGGAAGTTACGGAGCCCAAACACAAACTCCTAAAGATTCTGCATGCATCAACATCGTCCAAGCTGGCCATGCCAATGGACTCCGCTATAATGGACCCTGCTAACGAGATCTGGCAAAGCCCAGCCACCACATCCGCCACAAACAAAAGAAATGATAGGAAGTGGTACATTCCCTCAAAGGGAATGGAATTTCTGTTTACACACCCTCCAGCTAATTCACTGGTAGTGGATGCAGCCAATCAAAAGGGGAGGCAAACAAGTTTCAAGTCTACACCGCAAGATAAGGACGGGAAACGCTTAGACCAGTTAGGTCGTAAGATATACTCTTCAGCCACACTACTCTTGAGGATTGCTAACTATTCTGCTCTCCTTTCTAATTATAATCACTTAGTACTCGAGAGGTTATCCCAACTCACAGACTTCCTCACAGATAATAAAAAACAACAACATAGGAGTTTGGTAGCAGAGGGACAGTTGATATCAAGAACATCCCTTCAAGCTTCCTTGGATGTAGCAGACACTGCAGCACGAGCTGTCGCTACAGCAATTGTTATGAGAAGGGCATCGTGGCTGCAGGCAGCAGCTCTGCCTAGAGACCTTCAAACAAAGATAGAAGATCTTCCCTTCAATAAAACAAACCTTTTTTCTGATACGACAGACGCACTCATGCACGCGATGAAGGATTCGAGAGCCACTCTCCGAACGCTTGGTATCCATACTCCAACGTTCAAGAAAAAGCAGACGAGATTTAACACTTTTTCTCGCCGATATCACCCTTACTACCACCCTCAGAATCACCAGAGACATGATAATTCTTCGAGGGGTAGACAGAGGGGTTACAGACGAAGACAATCTTCGCAGTCTTCCAATAATACCCAACCGCAACCCCAAAAGCCTCAGTTTTGAGTGCTTGGTCGAGGGTTTGAGACTTCCTCCTGGTCCAGCAACATCAAACCAAGTGACCGTGAACTTCGATTTCTGCCTCAGGCAATTCCTTCCTGCCTGGTCCTCCATCACAACGGACAAGTGGGTCTTAGAAATAGTAAACAAGGGTTACTCCATCCCCTTAACTTCCCGCCCCCCTCCTCATTACCCTTCCCCGTCCCTCTTCAGGGACACCAATCACGTACAACTCCTTCAACAGGAAATCAAACAACTCCTGGACATAGGAGCAATAGAACCCGTTCCCACTCAACATATAAGGAAAGGTTTTTACTCCCGCTATTTCATAGTCCAGAAAAAATCAGGCGGGTGGAGGCCTATTCTAGATCTCAGACCGTTAAACAGATACGTCAAGAAACAGAGGTTCAAAATGGTCACATTGAACAAAATAATTCCTATGCTAACCCAAGGGGAATGGTTCTCTTCCCTCGACCTCAAAGACGCATATTTCCACGTCACCATTCATCCCGCGCACAGAAGGTTCCTACGTTTCATAGTAAACGACCAACATTATCAATACAAAGTGATGCCCTTCGGGCTATCCTCAGCACCAAGAACGTTTTCCAAACTGCTTGCAGCACCTATAGCGTTCCTCAGAACGCAGGGGGTGAAGATCTTCCCTTATCTGGACGATTGCCTTATAACAGCACGTTCCAGAGATGCTGCCAATGAGGCCACGTTCATGACCACATCGCTTTTCACCAAGCTGGGGATGAAAGTGAACGCAGAAAAATCAATCATGGAACCTACCAAAGAAATTCTCTTTATAGGAGCTCTGCTGAACTCCAACACAGGAGTGGCCTCGTTGCCCGCAAACAGATTCCACGCGCTTCAAGAGCTCATTGCTCTAGTAAAGACTGCTCCCTTCGTGGTAGCTCGTACGGTATTGCAGTTGCTAGGTCACATGGCAGCCTCTACAAGTGTAGTACCCAATGCCAGATTACACATGCGAGCGCTGCAACACTGGTTAACGAGTGTGTACAAACCAAAGTACCACAATCTCAACAGGAGAGTGACGATCCCGAAACACATAAAAGACTCCCTAAATTGGTGGTCCAGACAGGAAAATGTCATGTTAGGAAGACCGTTTCTTCCGATTCATCTCACAATTTTGCTAACCACGGACGCCTCCATGATAGGATGGGGTGCCCACATAGATCAACTGACCACACAGGGTCAATGGTCAAGGCAGGAAACTGCTCTCCACATAAATGTACTGGAGTTAAGAGCAGTTCGATACGCATGCGAGCATTTCCTTCCACTCATTCGAAACAAGTCGGTAAGGGTCATGACGGACAATATGGCGTGCATGTTTTACATCAATCGACAAGGAGGAGCACGATCTTCAACCCTCTGTGCAGAGGCTGTAAAACTGTGGAACTGGTGCATACATCACTCAGTCACCATCACGGCATCCTACCTCCCAGGAAAACAAAACATAACTGCAGATGCTCTAAGCAGAAGCTTCACCCCCAACCACGAATGGGAGATCGACACTGCTCACCTGGCACACATATTCGATTATTGGGGAAAACCATCGATAGACCTGTTTGCAACACATCTCAACAGGAGATGCCATCGTTTTTGTTCCAGGGCAGGCCTGGGTCCCAAATCGATGGGAGATGCCTTCCTGATCACCTGGGCCCATTCCCTACTATATGCCTTTCCTCCCATCCCCTTGATACCCAAAGTCTTGCAAAAGATCAGAACGGATCAGGCGCGCGTTATAATGATTGCACCAGCCTGGCCACGACAACCATGGTTTGCGGACCTGCTCGCTCTATCGCAACGCAAACCGATACAACTTCAACCCACAGCGACATTATTAACACAAAATTTCGGACAGACTCTCCACCCGGAAATCGGGAAACTTCACCTAACAGCGTGGTTCCTCAATGGTTCCAACAGGAAGAACTACAGTGCTCAGAGGCTGTCCGTCACATCCTTCTAAACAGCAGGAAGTTAAGCATGAGAAAAACTTACCTTTTTAAATGGAAGAGGTTTCAGACTTGGTGCAATGGCAGAAACATCTCGCCATCGTCATCTTCAATTCCGCAGATCCTTGAATACTTCCTGCATCTTAAACGATCCGGCCTCTCCCTTAACTCCCTGAAAGTACATTTAGCAGCCATTTCAGTTTTTCATGACCGACTCGACAACATATCAGTATTTACCCACCCAGTGGTAAAACGCTTCCTGATGGGTATTCAAAGACTCTTCCCAGCGATACAGTTACCATCACAGCCCTGGGATTTAAACCTAGTCCTCAACACACTGATGGCAGCACCCTTTGAATCTATGGCGACCTGCTCACTGCATCACATGTCCATGAAGGTAGCATTTCTAGTCGCCATTACATCCGCAAGGAGAGTAGGAGAAATCAACGCTCTCATTACGGATCCTCCTTTCACAATATTCCAAAAAGATAAGGTGACATTACGTCCCCACCCCAAGTTCCTACCCAAGGTCGTATCCCATTTTCATATCAATGAACCCATACACCTACCTACCTTCTATCCGAAGCCTCACAGGAACCGTCGCGAAGCAGCCCTTCACACGCTGGATGTCCGACGGGCGTTGTCTTTTTACCTAGATAGAACGAGACCGTTTAGAAAATTGAACAGGCTACTAGTCTCCATTGCAGAAAGATGCAAAGGCTTACCGATATCTAACCAGAGACTATCGAAATGGATAAAAGAATGCATTCTGGAGGCCTACCAACAGAATGACGTTCAACCCCCAGAAAGAATCAGAGCTCACTCCACAAGGGCAATGGCAGCCACTACAGCGTTCCTTCATAACGTTCCACTTGCAGACATATGCAGGGCGGCCACTTGGTCCTCTATCCATACGTTCACATCCCATTACGCTATTGACAAAACGTTTCAGAATGACGCTGGAGTAGGGTCAGCGGTGCTTTCTACTATACACCGAAGTCCCTCCACCATAACTGACAACAGCGAATAAGTCACCTGGTGTGGAGCACACACAGGGACATCGCTCGAAGAAGAAGAAGAGGTTGCTTACCTGTAACTTCTGTTCTTCGAGATGCGTGTCCCTGTGGGTGCTCCACTACCCTCCCTCCTTCCCCTCTACTTCGGAGTACTTACCTCTTGCTCCGCGGTCGAAAGGAACTGAGGGAGTGAGGGGACTGCGCGCGCCTAGACTGCCTGGAGTGGTGCGAGCTGCAGCCGGCGCGTGCAGCCCCCTCTAGCAATACTGCTGAGAAGACTCCGCTCTTTACCGCGAGACGCGATGACACCTGGTGTGGAGCACCCACAAAGACACGCATCTCGAAGAACAGAAGTTACAGGTAAGCAACCTCTTCTTTTCAAGGCCCCTGGCGTGGCACCAGGGCCACAGGGGAAGGTTTCAGGGCCCCCAGTGGGATGCCGGGGCCACGGTGGCGGCCGGGGCTGGCATCAGGGAGCCCTGTGGGGGCCCCACAATGGGCCTTTGCCTAGGGCCCCAGATAGGCTACGGCCGCCTCTGCAGTGTAGACATAGCCAACTTGGTTATAGGCCCTTTATAACATTACAGCACTGAAATATACAGCACTGAAATTTACAATGAAACAATCATAAGTTTATTATGAAAGGTTAAGTTTTAAGAGATAGTGAATCAGGTTAAGAAGTGGAAATAGAACTGATTAAACATATAAAACAAAACATAAAACACAGTCCTAGGTCTTACACTTATTAAGAGCTAATTTTCCTATTTAACAAAGTCATTTTTATTTCAAGATTCAGTCTCTGATGGAGCTTCTGGTTTTCTGTCATAACCTCCATGTCCTTCCAGGGTTTTAGCTGTGACTGGATCCAAAATGTCTTACTTGTTTCCCGGTTATAGTTCAGTAAACCTTTGAAATGCCTTCTTGTTGCTTGTTCTTTGGTGTGTTGACCCCATGTTAACTTCACATCCTCATGTTGACTTGGAATGCAAATATAGCTCCCTGTTGTGCTTTGCTTAAAATGCTTAACTTCCATCGGAGAGGGATATGCTTTGTATGGCAGAAAACTTGTCATCTCTGTCTTGTTACTATTAAAAACATACTTTAGAGGGTATACATAACTCTTTACATACCCCATGTACATATATCTTACAATACCTATGATGGCCACTGTGTTGCTAGATTTCACTTGATACTGTGGTGTACAAGATATTTTTTATGGGTAAGAACCATATCAAATACTATTTATGGATAAGAAACCTGAAAGTGGTGTGTTAGGTGAGGTGAGTTTGTCAGGCCTGATAGGAGTCGCTCAAGGTTTAAATTCTCAGGGATTATTTCCTGGATTATTTCCCCCACCACCATATTTGGGGCTCCATGTTGCAACTGTGTGGTAGGGGGGTCTCAGGGCTTTAGCCCCGGAGAGCTGGAGGGGTGGCAGGGCTCCCAGGGGTTGGAAAATATTTAGCAGACTCTGTTCTGGTGGACTCTGGTTGAATTTAAGCTCTGGAGATGCTATTTGAACCCTTTACAAGTTGGCACTGAAGTGTTCTAAGCTTCACAGACACATACTACACAACATTATAAATCTGTAGATTGACTCTTCACATGTCTTCATGATCTTCATTGTACTTTCAGGTTGCTCAGGAGAAAGGAAACTGCTCTTTTCAGAAAAACCCAAGCCCATGTGTCATCCCTCAAGAAAATGACAATATTTTTCATACAATATTTGCTTTTTTTACCAAGTCTGGCAGAAAAGTACTGGTAAGAAATTCCATTATGACTGAAATTTAAAATCAAAAGGGTTATATATTATAAATGTGTTTGTAAGAGGAAGTGTAAAGAACTCCACTTTTTTTTTTCCTTTTCAGAGCATCTTCCTTGTATCTAAAATAAGAATTACATTTGTATTGAGGTGTTGCTTAGAGATCTCAATCCCTCACTGGAAACTTTGGTGCTACCAAAGTACAAATAATCATAGAACAGAATCGTAGACTTGTAGGACTTGAAGGGATCTCAAGAGGTAACCTAGTCCAGTTCTCTGCATTCATGGCAAAATTAAGTATTATCTAGAAATCCCTGACATGTGTTTGTCTAACCAGTTCTTAAAAACCTCTCTAGGCAATTTATTCCAGTGCCTGACCGTCTGGGTGGTTAAGAAGTTTTTCATTATGTCCCACGTACACCACCCTTGCTGAAATTTAAGCCCATTGCTTCTTGTCTTATCCTCAGAGAATAAGGAGAACAATTTTTCTTCCTCCTCCTTGTAAACACCTTTTATGTACTTGAAAACTGTTACCATGTGCCCCCTCAATCTTCTCTTCTCTATACTAAACAAATCTAGTCTTTTAAATCTTCCCTCCGTAGGTCATGTTTACTAGATCTTCAATAATTTTCATGGCTCTTCTCTGGACTTTCTCCAATTTATCCACATCCTTCCTGAAATATGGCACCCAGAACTGGATTCAGTACTCCAATTGAGGCCTAATCAGCGTGGAGTAGAGTGGAAGAATTACTTCTCATGTCTTGCTTACGGCACTTCTGCTGATATATCCCAGAATGACATTTGCTTTGTTTGCAACAGTGTTACACTGTTGAGTCTTATTTAGCTTGTGATCCATTATGACCCCCAGATCCCTTTCTGCAGTACTCCTTCCTAGGCAGTCATTGCCCATTTTGTTTGAGTGATTATTTCTTCCTAAATGGAGTATTTTTGCATTTGTCCTTACTGAAATTCATCCTGTTTGCTTCAGACCGCATACATTCCCCTGCCCCCAGGCCCAGCCTGCACCCAGTTCCTGAGGTCCCCCAACCCAGCACTTACCTGTGCTTGAGCTGGGGAGCTTCTAGATGCTGGCTGAGGCTGCCTAGCTTAGATCTTCTGCCCTGTGCTGGGGGCCTGGGAAAGCAAAACGTGTGCCTGGCAGGTGACTGGGAGATTTAACACAGGCACCCCATCGCAGCCCCTGCTCCTGGAATCTGCCCTGTCCATGTGGAAGGGCCGCCCCTCCTTCCCCCGCCCAGTGTGGGGTAATGGGCAGTTGCGCAGGCTGCCCCATAGCTAAGCCTGCCTATGTGAGATGGCCACGTGAGACAGTATATACAAGTTTTAAATAATGCAACTATTAAAAGTAGAATAATACCTTCTGATAGTAAAAGGAAAAAGACTGATACAGTTTGAAGTCCAGTGGGTGAGAAATTACCAGTGGCAACTGGTTGGTATAAAATCACTGTAACCAGCTGTGACATGATGCAAAGCCCATTTCTGTCATTGGTAGTTTTTCCATTGATTTCTTTGGATTCTACCTCAGGTACTAAATGCAGAATTTAATTTGTGTTTGCAGCTAGACTTGAGAGCAATAGTAAAATATGTAGAAATACATAGATTATTGTTGAAAACATTTTTCTGCAGTAAATTTTTCTCTAATACTTTTATATCAGTCCTAGTATCCCAATACCTGGCAGTAGATTGCAGGGCGTACTTATTGTGACTGAAATTTACCCCTCTGCAGAGGCCCAGTACAATGCATATTCTATATTCAAGTCGAGCTTAAGTGGTGCATAAACCTTGCACTGACCCTCTGCTCAGGGATGAATTTCCCCCGATGGTGTTTTTATGAAGTTCTGGAATGTTAACAAATTTGCAGATTCTGAAAATTTTTATATATGGAGGTGTACGGTCAATTTTACTGATCACATGACTATTTTCATCTGCTCAGTAGGAATGTTTAGTATTGCTAGGTGGTTTTTTAATGAATGGTTTCCTACCTTCCTAATGTATCTGATAGTCTTTTACTTATTTCCCTTAGGACTGTGAAAGACCAGGCAGATCCTGTTTGTTTATACGCTGTAACTTAAGCTCACTAGCAAAAGACGAATCCCGCAACATAGATGTTTACATGCTGCTGAATACTGAGATATTAAAGAAGGTAAGTGCTTCTGTCTCTCTTTCTAGTTCGTAGGCTAAATTCTAATATAAATATAGGTATATATTGAAATATATATTAAGCTTCTGACTATCTCTATTAGAACTAGTTTAGATTTTTTTCACTGAGGTTTTAAGTTTATCCATAAAAAATTCCACTTCAAATTTTCATTATGATCAAAATTTTGTAATATTTTTTGTTGAGAACTGGAAACCACAAACTGAATATTATTTTTGTTAAATTTCAGATTTTGGTAAAAATGTTCAGTTTTTGGTTTTCCAAAACCAACATTTTTTACTGAATTTACTACACAATTATTTACTGAAGTAGGGTTTGAAAACTTACATTGTTTCAGGTTTTGATTTTTCACTGAAAAACAAACAAATAAAAATGGCAGGAAATTTAGAAAAAAGTAGTTTTTACTCTAAATATCCTATGAGAAATATCTGGCAGGCACTTTTCAACCATTTCTAAGCGCTGTATACCTTACTATAAGATGCCTTTAATAGGTATATCATCCTATACTTGAAATTCGTATTCATTCGCTAGCGAAGCATATGATGAGCCATTCAGTCTGAGCTGGGATTCAAATGACAGTGGAAAAAAAATTATACTTTTTAAAGCTCCTTCCCTTATTTCAGAAAAAGATGTGAGTATGTGTACACAGATGGAGTCAGGAGGGAACATGCAGGATCCAAGGATAGTACTTGGAATCTCTTATGGAAAGCCTTCATGGTTTTGGGGTTTGTTTGTGTTTTTTTTTTGTTTGTTTTTTTAAAAAAAAATCTGTATCACTGTAACTTTTCAATTACTGCAATACTTGCAGTAACTGACCCCATTTATTCTAATACCGAGCCACTGCCAATTTCCTATATTTAGAAACTAATTGATTCTGGGAACAGTGGCACTGTTGGAAACTCTTTAGATTAACTCATTACTTTATGTAAAAGTTCAATTGCAACAGCAGTAGGTGAAAAGTTCCAGAAGATAACTAGGGATCAAGATAAAGGATGTCAATCCTGGAGCGTGCTCTGAACCTTCACCTCCTGTTACATTCACTGGGAGCTGAGGATATTTACCCCTTCTTGGGAAGTGCTCATCACATTGCAGGACTTGACCTTAACACAAATAACCTGTGTGTTACAAACAATATGACGGTCAGGCTGATGAACAGCAAATCTGGAGGTGTAATCCTGGATTTTTCTGACTTTTCTCAAGTATATTAAAAAGAAAAAAAATTACATTTAGAAATAAAACCAAAACAGCCAGACATGTAGTGTTAAAGTTATGAGGTTTCTAAACGATGAGATAATGAGTAGAGTGTGCATAAACTGTGATCCATGTATTTATCCTTATCTGTTGGTGATTGAGATACAAGGGTAGAACCTGATGATTTTTTTAATCTGTTACTTCAAATATTTGTTACACAAAGAAACACCATCACCATCATAAGAAGGTTCAAAATAAGAACAAGCAAGACATTCATGGTGAGAAACATGGTACTAGGCTAAGCAATGTTCTGTTTTGTCCATGAATGAAATAAGAAGACTTGAAAACTTTCAAAAGATTTACTGCGTTTCCACTTACTTTGTAGATAGTTAGTTTGTTTGTTTGTTTGTGGTTCTTTAAGCTTACAGTTTAGCTACAGCAAAGGTCTGTCAGTTCATGATACCGTAAGGTAATCAGAGTAGTAGGATAATGATCCTTTAGATAAATAGGTTGGTGACAGCTACTAGATTAAAAACAGAAAAGGAGAGGTCTGTTCCTAAAGATTGGGGAGGGAATTAGGAGTAGCCCTTCACACTTGGGCAGCCCTTATGCTTGGAAACTTGGTGGAAGCTTCCTTTTGGGAACAACTTGCCAGAAAGGGGGCAGGGTGTAGGTAAAGCAGTGGGTCCCCACCCCCTACTCTTGTAAAGTTAAGTCGACTCTGTTAAGTCAACTTAAGGTCGACTTTAAGACTCTGTTAAGTCAACTTAACAGTAGACATAGCCATCCACACTGGCTTTAAGTCGACTTAATAAGGTCAATTTAGCGCTATTCCCCGTCCACACTGTCTTTAAGTTGACTTAAGAAGTTACCGGTAACTTAAGGCTTAAGTCGACCTTCAGAGGTGGTGTTATTAAGTCAACTTAAGCTGTTATTAAGTCGACTTAATAAAAGCCCAGTGTGGAGGCGGCTTTGTGTAGGTCGACTTCAATGTCCTTAAGTTGACCTAAGTTGCCAGTGTAGACTCACTCCAAAAGAGTAGGCTGGCTATATTGAGGAGTGTGCTTGATGCCCCTCAGTTCTTCATCTGGTAAAATGGCTGTGTACTATCCTCAGAACAAAGTAAATACTACAGTCTAGTCCTAAATCAAAAGTAACTTTACACAAAAATCTACTATTTATGAGTAAATAGTGAGTTTAAAAGACAGCTGGTTGGAAAATCCATGTTGAAAAGTACTGTATAAAATAGAAGGCAATACTGATGGAAATATAAATCAAATACTGAAGCTTTATGATGTGTGCTGTCTGGGTTTCTTTTAAATAATTAAACAATTTTATGAGATAACATATCTAAGTCTAACCCAGCTTCCAAATATCTGTTTCTAACTACTTGGGAATCGTTGTGGTTAAGATTTAGCTTCTCTATGTTGATTGCCAATGTGCTGTAATTTTCTGCTTGTGCAGTGAGCTTGGGGTAGCCATAAAAAAAAAATTCTCAAATCCAAATTAAAAAAGAAAAGTCAAACATTTTGTAGGATGGATTTAATTTCAGTCTTAGATAATACACTGTGCTTTGTCCATCCATGTCACTAACTCAAGGTGCATGTTATTTTATGTAGTGTTAAGCAGTGCAGTACTCAATTGCCAACCTAATCCCCTTGGAGCATAAGAATAGAATAAAATGTTATTAAATAGAAAAAAGATGTTGAACTACCTTTTTTTTTTAATCTTCAGGACAGTTCATCAGTCATCCAGTTTGTGACAAGGGCGAAGGTGAGGGTGGACACAACACTCAGGATTGTGGAAGTGTCTAATGGGAATTCTGAAGATGCAACAGTAAGTGAATGAGTCTAAAAAAAAAAAGGTTGCCACATCGCACTAGTATGGAACGCATTAGTGAAGCTAAGCAACTGGAATTTGTGGGTTTGGCCTACAGAATTGAATGAGCTTGTCTTTCTTTGAATGCACTAATGGCTCTACTTTGTAGTGTTTCTGTGGTTCGACTTGCTGTGATAACTGAGCCACCATAGCGAATGATATTATGTGGCGCCCTATACTCTATGACGTAGTTAATCAAAGTTGTAATGGACTTTGAGATACCTTTGCCAGTATTAAGTTGAGCTTCTTGCTGTAGGTTGGTGTTGTGTGTATTCTAATTCTCGTTTTCCTTGAAATGCCAGTTGTGCTTTTCCTCAGCAAAATCTCATCAAGTATGACATTTGGAAATATTTAAACCTTTTAATAATATTTTGGGGTCAATGAGAATAGCTAAAAAACATGAAAGTTATAGATAAGAGCGCCACCTTTTATGTCTAGCTATTGCATTTTGCCTACAGTACAAGTACTCTAAATGCACTCATTTATAGCAGCTCTTGATGGTGAAAGGAATACTGCTCCCTTTTTATTTAGCCTCAGCAATCTGAAAGTTTATATCTTCAGAGAAGGCCTTGTGAAGAAGGGGGAAAAAATGGTAGGATTTTCAAAGGACTTAAGTGATATAGGAGCACAAGTTCCATCGAAAGTCACTTGTGTTCCTAAATCATGTAAGCACTTTTGAAAAATCTCACCCAGAGTATTCAATTATCACTGATGCTATGAGCCTAATTCTAATGGTTCCATCTTGCTTAAAATCTACCCATATTCAAGCAGCCTGGGAATCCTGTGTTTAAAGATTGTTTATGGCATTCTCTAATTTGCTTAATACTTGGTTAATGACTATTAAAAAGCCTTTAGGCTGAGATTTTTCAAAGCCGCCTAGTGGATTTAGACACTTAATTCCCATTCTTTTTGATGGGAGTTATGCATCTTAGTCTCCAAAGGCAGCTTTGGAAACCTCAGCCTTAATGTTTAATATACCATGTATATAAAGTAACTAGACCCACATGGATAGCCAGACTTCAGATCAGGTTTTTGCAGGTGCATCCCTATTATGCAGAATATGCTAATACGGTTCTGATACAGCAGCAACAGTAGTTCTTCATCCTCATTAGGCTAAATCAGTCTCTAGGGCACTCTTCCATATAGCAGTCATCCTAATTCAATAAGTCCCAATTAGAAAGAGTAATATTATTTTTACATTTATATAACACCTTTCAGCTGCAGTCACCTTACCAATTAGATACATAATATGTATTGAGCATAGTGAAGGGAGCAGAAAGATGTGGATTCAATGCTGTACAACAGATACTCTTGTCAGCTTGGACTCAACAAGGCAAGTAGTCCCAATGACAAATTAAGACCATTCTGATCAGGGTTTTGGACAACTCATTGCACCTGAATTCTTCTAAAACAAAATTCTACTCCTACAGAATTTGACCAATTGAAAGCATATACCTTACACAGAGCATGGGCTTTCTTTACCTGTATACCAGGCAGCATGAAAGTGATCTCTTTTGCTCTTAAAGCATAATTGGTTTTTTTGAAAATTGTATATAATTATTATTTATTAATATTTGTATTGCTATATCACTAAGAATCCCAGTTATGGACCCAGCCCCCACTGTGCTAGGTGCTGTACAAACACAGAAGAAGAAGTCGGTCCCTGCCCTCAAATGAAATAAACTTACGAAATATTTCAGAAAACAGAAATAGATGTTGGAATAGAAATGGGAAAGAAAAATGAAATATTCTCTTTCTGTTGAGTAACTTAGTACTTATCATATAGGTCAAATCACTATCAGTCTTTATCCAAACAAAACTCCTCTTGGCTCAGTGAGAATTTTATCTGAATAAGGACTTCAAGATTTAGCTGTATAAAAATAGGGCTCATGCTATTGGTTAGTCAGTCACATTTTCCCAGCCCCACAATTGACCTGCAGCCCTGCCTATTGGCTTACCTCTGAGTCTCTTTTTAATTCACACTAAGTAGCTCTTGCACTTCGGTGGCTACATTTAATTGATTAGTAATGAAATACTTGGGATCAAATCCTGGCCCCATTGAAGCCTATGTGGCCAGGATTTCATCCCTGTATGTTACCCTCTATAAAGGGTTTGGGGATCCTTCACTATGATGGACACTTTGTGAACAGTAAGGGATTGTTGTTTCGTGCTCAAAATTTAGGAATGAATTAATCAGTGTGAGGTCTGCTGTATTTCATTGTTATCAAATGCTTGGGAAAAATACTGTCTTTTTTTCCTGTCCCTGGAAGGCCTTGGATTGCAGTGATTATAGAGTCCATTGTCTATGCTATGGAAAGATATGAATCTTTAAACAAAAGTTTGCTGCTGGTGTCTGAGAAGCCATAACTGAAGGAGAACATGATTGGTATAGTTTAGTAGAGTAACATCTATTTGTGATTTCAGTCTTTTCTAATGTGACTGCTATTTCTATCTCCCTTACACTATTTCCATTTGGCCTTTGGTTTCTCCACTGCAGTGTGTTTTGGCTAGGGCCATGTTCAAGGAGAAATTTAAGACGTGGTTTGGCTCAAGGTATTCAATTCTTTTTCTTCCTTTCTCTCTCTTTTGGTACAATGCAGCAGGGAACAATATTTTGTTCAAAGCAGGGCTGGATTAACTGGCCTGGGGGCCCTGGGCTGCCCCCCCACCGCAGCCCCCCTCCCCTACCTAACCTCCCCAGCGTGGGCCCCCCCATCACTTGGGGGGGGGGGATCCTGGGGCCAGAGGATCCCACCACAGACCCACTCTGGCCAGTCTGCCCCACAGGGCCTCGGGCTCTGGAAGTCTGTGCTGGAGCAGCGGTGGGCGGCTTTGCTGTGAGCCAGCCGGACCTGCCCCTGGGCGGAGTGAACAGGGGCCGGCCCACCTCACCCTGCCCCAGGGGCCAGGCCAGTCAGCCCAGGAGCGGAGACAGAACACAGAGCCTGGCCTCTGGCTCCAGGACCCTACCCCCTTCCAGTACTGCCAGGCTAGGAGTGCTCTTAGTGCTCCTGCCCTGCTGGCACTGAGCCGGGCAGGTGCCTGATTATCTCAGGGGTTTTAGGGGCTGGAACCCAGGGCCTCCTTTTTGGCCAGGGCCCAGGGCTTAAGCCCTTAAAGCCCCTGCAATAACCTGGTCCTGGTTCAAAGCAACACCTATTTGGCTTTAACCAGAAATGGGGAAAAGGGAGATATAATTTTTGTCTGTTCTTTCCATCTCCCTCCATTTCTCTTTTTCTTGTTGTTGACCACTGCATGCTGTACCATTGGCCATTGACTTCATCTGAGCTCCTGTTCATGGACATGCTTTGAGTCAGATAACAGAGTTGGTATCTAACAGTGAAAGCAAAATTTCCTTAAACACTTTGTCACACTAATTTCCATAACACCAATAAAACTTGTTAGCTAAGACTGATTTAGATAGTCCTGATTTCATTGCAGTTTTTTCCAATTTGTCATCCAGTTTCACAGCTCAAACAGTTTTAAAAAGGGACACCATGAAACAGGAAGTGAGAGGGCTCCAAATTAGTGTACTAAATACTTATGATAACAAGTCCATTCATGTGGTTTCATTTGTTTCATAAACTCTCATATAAACCCCTAAATAAAGGCCAATGATAGCGAGAAGCT
Source organism: Pelusios castaneus (assembly GCA_007922175.1). NCBI lineage: Eukaryota > Metazoa > Chordata > Testudines > Pelomedusidae > Pelusios > Pelusios castaneus. The sequence continues at coordinate 2,740,482 of ML685756.1, forward strand.
CTACCTTGGAAAATAATATGGAATGGATGGTATGTCCCTTGGTTAAAACAGTTGCATTAATTTAATAGATATCAATTGTAAAGGAAGTATCAGGAACTTCTGAATCTTTTTGGGGTTCCTCCAATATATTCTCTCAACAATGTCAGTAGGATAGTTGTGCTCACTTTGCTCACGCATGTGAATAAGGTGAACAGGATTTCGATTTGGCCCAAGCTTTGTGGTATCTCAAGGTAACCTGGAATGGGAAGACTTGCATCCTTTCATAGTGACTGAAATTGATGTTTATAAGTAGTCGTTTCACAGAGGTGAAACTTGTAGTGCTTGAAGCCTTGGGGTGCATGTAGATGAGACTCTTCTCTTCTTGAAATGCCTCGGAGAACAATATTTTTGGTTTTAGAAAACTAATGATTGACTTGTCAGATCCAGTGACAGCCTCATGTAACTGGTTTTGTACAAGAGAAGGAATTCCATGAGGTTTACTATAATTGTGTTCACTTATGCTAAGTATCACTTTGCATTTGTTGAAGTCATCTTTTGTTTAGGTAGACTGAGAAACTGACAGAATCTAGACATGTGAATATTCTATCCAGTTACAAACCTAAGAAGTGCCTTTGTGTTCTTGGGAATTGGATTGGATGTGTTATGAACAAAGAGATAAGGGGATACACTATGGTACCAGAAAAATGAGACAGAGAGTTGATTGGTTAAAGCTAAAATAAGAGAGTGTATACTGTACCTTTTACTTGTAAACAGGAAAGGTATAGAAAGTTGGCTTTAGGGATTAACTTTGGGAACACATCTTCCGTGTCAGGTGAATATAACGATGCTGCAGAAGATGGCTTCCCAGAGACTGGTATCATAATGAACCTTTCTCCTGCACTATATTATTACTTGCTTAGGATAATAAACCTGACTGATATTGGTTATTTGGTCTCTTAAATGTATTTCATAACCAATCAAAGTTTGGTAAAGCAATTGAAATATACCATTTATCAACAAAGCAAGAAGAAATGCTACTTAGAATCTGGATCAAGGGAAGGATAGATTGAATTTCATCCCACTCAGACCAACCCTATAATTGTCAGTCTCTCTCTTGAGAAAGTGAAAACCCATCTTGTGGATGAAGGAGAATGAACCCAAGCTAAAATACCTAACAGTTCTGCAGTAAAACACTCGAAAAGTAGGGTTGGCCTTCAGAAAGAAATTGGCAACACCTGTGGAGGTGAACAGGTGATAAGATATCTCATTCCAAGCACTGCTCATAAGTGCATATATACATTCGAACTGTCATATGGGTAACTCAGTATCTGAGTCATCATTCACACAGGAGGTTTAGTTGTCCACGAGAACTTCCCAAAAATGGAACTGGAAAGAACAAGTTGTCCAAGTTGCTACTGTTATTTTAAATAAGCTCTGCAGTGGTCCAAACATTACATCTCAGAGGTGTGTACTGAGGAATACAATATTATTTTAAATAATATGTGTATCCCCAAATGTAGAACTGTGTATGGTAATCAGAATACATTGTGTTTCTCAGTTAGGAATAGGGGTAAAAGGGATGCATTAGAAGCAGAACTGTTGAATAATATTGGACAATTATGCATTTGAAATCAGTTTTCATTGGATTATCCTCCCCATTCTTATAGGTCCTGATTCAGTAGTCCATCCCTAATCAGCAAAGAATTTAAGTACAAGCTTAATTTCAAGCACATGCTTTAATAGCATTAAAACCTAATGGTTTAAGAACATATTAAAATACTTTGCTGAACTGGGACAGTAGAAGTAAGTTTTGGTTTTTATTAAGAGCAACTGATTTTTTCTAGACTCCTATTACATTGTTCACAAAGATGGTCAGAAGCATAATACATACATTTGGTAAAGCAAAATGTTGAGCTGATAAGAAAGTCTTTGGTCAGAAGAGTTTGAAATTTCAGAGAGCAATGGAATTGTGCAATCCCTCATTACTGTAAAGCATGAGGATGAAATTGCTCTTAAGGGACAAGAGCATTTTCTGCATAGCATCCGTGCAGATTAGGTTCAACATACAGCATATGTAATGAAAAGGGAATTTTAGCTTAGAAGGTTCCCCCTCATCAAATGTAAAGGGCCATTTTGAGAATCCATAAGCACAGTGTGAAATTTAAAAGATAAATAAAAACAAAATAGAAGTCCTGACACATTCTAAAGACAACTTTATTTTTCACTGTGTTTCCTGGGCATTTGTTTGGAGCTGAAAAATAAACCTTTAATTCACTCCATATTTTATAACCATTTCATGCTCTTTTCAGTCCAGCTCTGTCCCCACCTCCACCCCAAACACACCATTGTCTCCTGTACAAATAACTTATGCTTCAAGACTATGTGGGAAATTTGTCACGTTTGAGGCAGCATTATATTACTGTTGATGTTAGTTGCCCTAAAGAAGCTGTGATATTGAGCTGAACAGCTATGGGAAGTCCGAGATTTGTTCTTCAACAGAGTTTTCAGTTGTAAGCATTTCCAAACAGATAGGCAGGGTGGCACACGTCTCTATACTGCCTGTCTTCAAACTCTCTATAAAGATGAATGGCTTCTTTTTCTTCCCAGCTACCCACAATAAGGTTTAATGTTCTTTTGCTGATAAGGATTCTGACATATGGTATGTTGACTATTTGTTTTTGTTTTTCTTCACTAGAAATCTCATGGTCATGAATACCATAATTGTAGGCGTGATCATTGGTTATTGGCCTATAGATTGGCTGTGGTTAGTATTTTGAGGGCTTGAGAGGGATAAATAAATCAAGATATACAACTTCCTTATTCCTCTCCAAACCACAAAACCATAAAGAAGATAGAAATAATGTTTTATTTTTAGTGTTTTCAGTTGATTTAGTGCTAGAAGAAACCACCAGATAAGGAGTAAAATAGTGAATATCCCCCATCCACTCAGGACTGGATTAAGGTGCCTGGAGCTGTCTACTTTTGTGGTCCCCCCCTTGAAACCCCAGCCTGGGGTTGGGACAGTGCTCAGATGCCCCTTGCTGAGGCTGGTCAGACCTGTCAACTGCGCAGAGCAGGCCAGTGCTTGGCACTGGGGTCTGGCTGGGCCTGGGGCCTGCAAACCAGCTAGCCATGGTGGCAGAGTGATGCTTGGGCCCACCGGACCAGCCAGCCAAGGGAGTGGGGCAAGCCAGTGCTTGGCACTGGAGTCTGGCTGGCACTTGCTGGGCCTGGGGCCTGCAAACCAGCTAGCCATGGCGGCAGGGTGATGCTTGGGCCCACCGGACCAGCCAGCCATGGGAGTGGGGCAGGCCAGTGCTTGGTGCTGCTGGTTGGCCGGCACTGCAGGGGCCTGGGACCTGCAAACTGGCCAGCTGCAGAGGCAGTGTAGGCTGGTGGCACTCAGGCCGACCACAGAGGTGCTCCGGGCCCTCTAGTTGGCAGCCAATTTATTTTTGCAAGGCAGTGTGTGGTGGGGCCCACTTTAGCCCAGGGCCCAGAGCTGCAGCCTCTAAAGCCTCTTTGTTAATCCAGCCCTGCACTTATTGAGCAAGTATAGTGTGGGCTATGACTGTGAAGGCTTCTTCATATTATCCCAGCCAATATGCTTCAAACCTGATCTGTCTCTAGGGGGATGGTCGTATAGTCCAATCTCCATTTCCATTAAGTCCTTGGTCTCTATCTGTTGACAAAGGGTCTACTCTGACAGTAATTTTTGTGAGATGGACGTTTGTGGGTTTGGAAGTAGATGGAGAACGCCAAGTAGTTTTACAGACAACCACTGAAAAATCAGCATTTGCCAAAGTTTCTGCACAGCAGCTCCTGAGATAGTAAAGTTTTTTCTATTGTTACAATGGGAAATAACTGTATCTGTCTTTAGAGCAATAGTCAGCTGGTTTATGTTGCTAGAGAACAGAAGCACAGTGTGTCAAAGAAATACTCCGAATCAAGAGACTTGAGTGTGACAGCAAAGCCGTTACTTTATTCAGAATATGGGAGCACTCACGGGGAGAGAACAAAGGAAATTTCCAACCAGTGACGTAGCAAGAATATCCTTTATAGACCTTAGTTCGTTCTGCAGGAAACAGTTACAGCTTCCCATTGGTTCAACTACGATCCTTCCTTATTTAGAAGAGCAAGGCCAAGATAGCAATTCCCAGACACTGGTAAACAGACAAGCAGTTTAGACCGGACAGAACTAGCTTTCAATGATAAGTAGTTCTCACAGAAACAGCAGCAGTCCTTATCAATTCTCCCCAGCTGCAGTCTTTTACAATTGTAACCTTACTAGAAATTACTTGCCTCTGACACATAGGATCATCTTTCCAAACTGGCACAATGACAAAGAAAGATTAAAAATAAAATGTTCAGTTTCACAAGGTGACTTATTTCTAACACCTGTTTACATGCTCAATTACTCCTGGAAACTCTCCATTCATCCAGATATCTCCAAGTAATTTACATGCACTTTTTGCTAACGGTTAATGCTAAAGCATATCTACTTCTGAGGCGAAATGTAATTGCTATAAAGCATAGACTTCTTCTTCTTCTTCTTCCCATAGCATTAAGGTGCCCCAGCCATTGGCCAGGACTTCATTGTGCTAGTCACTGTAGAAAAATGGAACAAAAAAGACAGTCCCTGCCCCAAATAGCTTAAAATCTAAGTATGAGGCAAGAGAAAACAGATGACTATAGACAGAGTACAAAGGAAAGAGATAAGGCAGCTACAGAGTAGGGGAAGAGATGGAACACACATGAAGGGTGAGCAATGTGATAATGGTAAGTACGTTAGTGCCATGATGTTTTTTGGGAGGGGAGAATGGGGATACCTGGGAGGAGATCAGCTCAGAACATCTTTCAATCTTTCTAATAGTTCTGTTTTAGCAAAATGAAATGCTTAGGGAAATCCATCCCTTAGGAGTTATTCAGGTCAACATATGAAAACTTTAAACTTGGGGTCAGCAATTCTTATGCTCTTCCCAAAGCAAGGAAAAGCAATGAATGATACCTGCTGGTTCACATTGATTTATTTTCCTTTTAAGGAAACATTTATTGAATTTGGATTAATTTCTTGCTAAAGTAAATAGATTATACTATATCCTCTATAACATCAAGGACATACCTCTCCATTTTATGGATTTATATTGTTATTACTTTATTATTATTTTAAAATGAGAAGCCTAAAGAAATAGTGTACTAAAATTTCTGTAATATGTGAAAGAAATTAGCAATTGCAATAAAGAATTGTAAATGTAACCGCTACTTCTATCTAAGATTATTGGCATTAGAAGAACCTCTCATTTCAAAGTAATATTGATAGCTTGGAGTTTTGTAAATAGAAAGTGGTATTTGTGTGTTGCTGATTTGAATGTATTGGTCATTTGATTGTTTCCTTTTTAATTCATGAAAAAATAAGGAATCTCGGATTTAGAGAGAACCAATTAATCAGACCTACTGCCCCTGCTCCCACATTTTCAAGGAGCAAATTATATTAAAAGTAACCAGTGTGCATTTTGCCTTGGGCTTGTGTATGCGGTTAAGAGAAGAACACTTTCATGGATCTAAGTTTCAGACTGTATTTGAATTCTCTTCCCAGTGCAGTTGCCTGCTGAGAAAAGTTGCCAGCTACTGCTGTTTGAATATTTTGGGGAGTGAGGGAGATAGGCCTTTGGGATGATTACAGAACTCTCTGTGCCTTCTGGTACAATTGGTGGCAGGGAAATATTTTGTAAATGGCAGCTATTGATTAATAGTGTTTGCTTTCCTTACACATTTGCTGCTGTTTATGGTACAATCAGATCAAATATCTGGTGGATAGGTAAAATTACCAACCGGCATGAAAACTATTTGCATGGAGGGAGAAGAAATGTGTGTAAGTTTTTAGCTGTGTTCTTCTTATTCTTCCATAAATGGCAGACTTATCAATAGCAGCCTGTAGAATGCTGGAGTGCTGTAACGAGGAGTTATTTAACAGGACACTATCAAGGGTGGAAGGCCCTGCATTTTAGGTTTTTTTAACTTGAGAATTTAATTTCTACAGGTAATTTCTATAGCCATGTATGTACTTTTGTGTGCTATCACCTCCCCCCCCCCCCACACTTCCTCCAATGCTTGGTCATAAATAGTGATGTTTCAATGGCAAGCAGCAGACATGAAAGGCGGAGATGGAAAAGCACCACTGTGATCAACGCATGAATATTTCACAGGTGGAACCATGCCATTTATATTCACTTCCAACAGAAATATCTTAAAGTAGTGATGTTTATTAATTTTAACCCCCTGTTTTCAGTCACTTATTTCCAGAATTTTCCTTTCTGGCTAATATGTTCTAGTCAACAATCCCTAACCAAATGTGAAATTTGAAAAAGTTTGAGTGAAAATGGCTACGCATGGGGTGGAGGAGGAACAGCTTTAGCACCAAATTGGCTGAAGTTAATGTGATGAAATTTGACAGGGAAATAGCCTTCCTTGAAGAGCATCACTTCTGAGTTTTCCAGTGAAAATTGGTTTTGAATTGACTGAATTAAAAGTCTTTGAAATTCACATGCTGTATAAGAGCAATACATTTTGCTCACCTAAATGTGCCATTGAGGAAGGCCATACATAGGACATGTTTATGGCTGACACAGCAACAAGGAAGTATACGAAGGTAAAATTATACAGTGAATGAGGTCAGGGAATCTCAGGAGTCCTTTCCACATTCACTATGTCCCTGTTAAAGGACTAGCTCCACTGAAACCACATATCTCATGAAGTGGGGCAGTCAGTGAAACAAGAAGGAATTTTTTGCTTTTAGTGAAAACAGTTTATGCACTCATCATATGCACTTTTCCATATGAAGTGTCTGGGGGTTTGGCACCATTGAAAAATTAATGAATAAAGTACAAAATGTTCTCAGTGTCACTGGAATTTGTACCCACAGGAGGATAGTGTTCTTTGCAAACCTCCGTTCGTTTTTGAAGATGGGGACTGAAGCAAAATCAGTATCTGGGGGAAAATGACAATGTGAGAGATGTCTACAGTACGACATCGGTATATTTACTGACACTCAAATCCAATTTTTAAGGAAATATTTGCAAAAAATAGTCTGAAAGTACAAAATGAATGCAATATTCAATGTTTGTAATTTTAAACAGTTGAGGTAAAATGCACATATGTTTCACTGATCATATGTCTAATAAACTAAACTGATGTGTACGTAATAAGCTGAGTACCAGAGAAAACAACTTCCAGTTGTAATAGATCTTTTTCTAATTGCTTTGTAGGTGGTCTTTGAGGCTTTACACAATCTGGAGCCTCGTGGTTATGTTGTGGGATGGATCATTGCTATTAGTTTGCTGGTGGGAATTCTCATCTTCCTGTTGTTGGCTGTGCTGTTATGGAAGGTAAGGCATCAGTCAGACACAACACAAACACCAAGGTTAGCCACTGACCTTGGCATAAATTGTACATCTGTCTTTCTGCATCTGATTATCTGTTCATTTAATATCCATTTACTGTAGTAGCTAAACAGCCATCTATATGTAAGAAGCCATTAAACATCAAAAGATTTATCGTCAGGGGAGATTAAATGGAAAACTGGCATCTTCAATGAAGGACATTAAATATTGAATAGTGCTAATAACTGTGATTTGTAATAGAAGAGAATCCTCCCTGATATTCACAGTCTCACATTTAAGTTTTAGCTACTTTTCACTGATTTTCAGAGGCATAGTGCTCACTGATTTCAATGGAAGTGCTGCCATAAAAATCAGGCCAGTTTTGCTTCTTGGGGCAATAAATTCAGGACCTGCCCAACAGAAATCAGTATGCAGTTATTCTTTTGGGGAAGCAGGAAAAGAAGAGCGGATGAAGGGCAACAAAGCTTGAATTCTTCAGGACCATCCTTTCATTATGTTTTTAGAGATGGCCTGAGAAAGTTATATAATCTCCCTTAGCAAAATCCAGTGGTGGTAGTTAAAGGTTGATGTTTAAGAAATGCCCGTTGTATCTCAGACCCTATCATGTAGTAAAGGTGGTCAGATATTGACATTTTATGGACAGCAACTCTACGTGATAAATCTGAAGCATGAGGAACTTGACATTTTTAGTTGGATTTCCTCTTAAAAATCCAGAAATTTAGAGGCCACTGCCAAGGTTACAAATGATCATGAGGAAAGTAAATCCCAAGGGCACATATGAGAACAGATCCAATATTATTTTACAGTTAGTGACAGATCACCATCAGCCTGATTCACACTGTTTTGAACAGTGTGTGCACTGTGGGCTCATTTTACCAGCTATGGCAGGGTTCTGAGTTTGCTTCTCATGGTGTGTGGCTAGGCCCAAAGCTGGACTAGCAATTCCATGGTAAAATGTGGATTATTTTGGGGGAAGTTTCTTTTGTTTGTTTTGTTTAGTTTGAAAAGCAGTGTTTGGCTGTAGTCTGAAATAACTCTTCATGCCCAATTTGTGGCAAATCTGAAATATTGTTGACCTCCTTGGCCCAGGATGTTTAAAAATCTATAGGATCAAGATGGCAAAATAATTCTCAGAATGAGGTATCTGATATGAAGGCCTGTGCCTTGATTCTGGTGGTACTCCCAACTTTGAAATGAGGACATTGCTCACTATAGTTATATCTATAAGACTTGTTTCTTAGAGTTAGTGATCTGAAAGTGAAAGTAACACCCTTCACATTATTCTTTTTTTTTTTTCAAAACAAACTCTAGTGCCATTTGTTTTGGTTTTTTGCTTTGTTTTTTTACTATCGAGTACCTAGCAATTAGCACTCCCTTCCTTAAAATTTAGAATAAAATTCTCTGAACCTTGCCAAAAAAAAGGTCAACCAATCAAATGCATGCACAGAATTGCCATTTTGTCATTTGATTGCTTTGAAGAACAATGTCCCTAATGACAGCAGCAGATAGTAATAATAATGTCTATTCCTTTTCATCCAGAGATGTCAAAGCACTTTAGAAATGAGGTCAGTATTTTCTGTTGTATTTTAGAGATGAGGAAGCCAATGCTGAGAAAGATGAAGTTACTTGCCCAAGGTGAAGCAGCACGCAATAGGATGAGTTAGGACTAGACTCCAGGTATCTGAAGTCCCAGTTTAATAGTCGACCCACCAGTCCACATGGATTATTAAAGTGACAGATAATTTGGGTTTTCTTGGTAGAAAAATGTAACTAAAAACACATTGATCATGTCAGTCTGTAGCTCACTTTTAATTCGGCTTTGAAATAATAATTAAATGTTTATTTATTTAAATATTAAATACTCATGGCAAGTCGAGAGTGAAAAGTGAATGGAGATATTAAAGTTCTGTAAGATAAAACTGACATGGGAAAATTGCATTCCTTTGAAGGGAACCTTAATGGCCTGGTTGTAAAGATTTATTAGCTGAAGTTGGCTTTAGCCCATCCTAAAGTAATTTTCAAATTTTTGTACATTAAAAATTCAATAGATTTATATCAAGTATTATTTTAAGTAGTTGGAGTTAAGTAATAGCTATAACAATATGATTTGCCCAAATGTGAGCTAAAGTTTTGAATGTGTTAAAAGACAGTGTCATTGTTGGGGCTGTCAGGGCTGCCTATTTCCTTCAGAAAAATAGCTATTTTTACTATTCTACAAGAGCTTTAAGATGTTTTTACAGACATCGTAAACTTTGTAGCATGAGCTCAGCCAGATTTTTTTTTGTCTGGCTTTGCTTCTCTGATTGTTGTTTTAGTATTTGGTTTACACTCTGTGGGTTGAATTCACCTCTGGCCCAAGTGAGTAAAATTCCATGGAGTGATGTGTACTTACACCATGCTGAATTTCTCCCTGCGAATGGCTGCAGTTCTAATGGTTATGGGGACTGATCTCATTCTGTTCAGGGTTAGGCCAAATCCTCATCCTCTTACTCAGAGTACAGTATTTCATGGGGGCTTTTTTGTGTAAGGCAGGTCAGCAGGACCTGCTGTTTTGTTTGTAAAGACACAGTTAAATAGTTATCTATCCGACTCCTCCTTCTGAGTCTTCTATGCCTCTGTTCTCCCACACTGAAACCCCCTGTCCTATTCACCATATTGTCTCCTCCTCCTAGCAGGTCTCCTCAGAGTGTTGCTTCTTATCCCCTAATCCATCCCTCACCGAGAGCAGCCCAGGCTTCAGCTCTTCTTACCCCTCCCCTGCAAACCCTCCCTTGTGGCGGCAGGGCTCCAGTTGTCAGCCTTGGGGTGGCAATAGCAGTGCAGAAGTGAGGGTGGCAATGGGGCATTAGGTCTGCTGTGAGAAATGATATTGGCGCATATCACTTTTCACATTGCCACCCTTACTTCTCTGCTGCCAGAGTGCTGCTTTCACAGAAGGTTGCCCAGCCAGCAGATGCAGCTCTATGCCCTGCCTTCAGAGCTGGGTGGCGGCATACATACTTGAGTGGGAGGTGAGGGGGTGTAAATGACTACAGAAACAAAGAAGGTGTGTGTGTGTGTGCGTGTGTGCGCGCGCGTGCAATCAAATAAGTTTGAGAACCACTGGTCTAATATTATCCAGAGTGTTTCTAAACTGAGCCTATCACCATGGTATCCACATGGTGATTTATGTATAAATAAGGGTTCCTCTTACTCTTTATAGTCTGTGTATTCTTGGTACATTGGAATGGGCTCTAAAATACTGTGCATGTTCCTTTTACAGTGATGCACTCTGTTTTCTAGAACTTGAAGCTTTGACAGGATTGCAAAGAAAAGCCTTTTAGCAGAATCATATTTCTGATCAGACAGGGATGTCCTAGTTCTCTATGGGTGTGTCTACACTTGTAAATTGTCGACCTAAGCTTGCTTAAGTCGACTTCATTTACTCTGCGTCTACATTATACTTCCCTTAAGTCGACTTAAGGAAAATTAAGTCGACTTTGTTAAACCTTGTTTAAAGTCGACTTTAGGCTTAAGTCAACTTTCTAAAGTTGACTTAAGCCAGTGTAGACGTGGAGTAGCCCTAAGTCGACTCTAAGTCGACTTCGGGCTCTCCGGGACTCCCCCACTGCCCTCCCTGCCAGAGGGAGTGGCACAGGGAGAGCCTGGCATGCCCCCCCGCAGGGCAGGGCAGGGCAGAGCCCTGCCCACCCTGCCCCTATGCCCTGCCATGGTCCCTGTCTCCCTTTGCCCCATTGTACCAGGTACAATGGGGCAAAGGCTGAGCCCCCTGGCACTTGGCAAGGGGTACCCCCTGCCACCGTGGACCTGTCCCAGGTCCCGCTAGCCGCTACAAGTCGACCTAGGCATCCAGTGTGGACACTCTAGGTCGACTTTGTAGGGTCCCCCCTAAGTTGACTTAAAATTTAAGTGTGGACATGCTAAGTCAACTTAAATTAACAAGTGTAGACATAGCCTATGTTTACTAGCGTCAGTTTTGCCTCCTTGTCATTAGATGAGTGTTTGTGAATCTTCCTTTTTCTTGTGGGAGGGTACCGTGGATTTTGTCTAGGAGGATATCATCTTAGGTTTTCTTCTAGGAGGATCATCTTAGGCTGCTGAGTAGATCATTATGTCATTGTCTTGCCTTTGAACTCAGTGACGGAAGCTTCTTCAGACACAGAATAAGTCTTAATAAAAATGTGAGATGTATTAAATGTTCGCTTGTTCAGCAAACTATATTCTAAATGTCATATGTAGGGTTTACAATACTTCCCAAGTCAGTCCTGTGTTAAAGGACAGACTTTGGAATATGGAGTTCTTTTTTTTTTTTTTTTAAATAGTAAGCAAATAGAATGTTTTAAACATGTGCATGGCTATATTGTTGGAGAAGCATGTGCATCATGTCTTCTTGCCATGACTGTATAAGCCTCTTTAAAAGAAGAACGTTTAAATACTTTTATACAGTATCTTTACATTTTATTTGAACATTCAAAAAATGCCTTAAATTGTCCAAGAGCAAGACCAACTTGAAATTTACCTAGGTGGCGGAGACTCACTGCAAACATTGGTTTCCTCTTTTGGGAAGGCAACAGAGTCTTGTGGCACTTTTAAAGACTAACAGATTTATTAATCGCATGAGCTTTCGTGGGAGAAAATCCCACATCGTCAGACGCTTTGAAGATAGGAAAGTTACAGATTAACTTTATACAGTGGGCCAAAACACACAGCTCACTGGTTGCCAGAAGGAAAAACAAAACAAAACTTTGCACTTATTCTTTCCCAGTGGTTGCTTTGTGTCCTCTGTTATAACTCCAGAAAACATTCTCTCTCCCTTTCCCTCTATTATCTGAAGCTGAGGTACCTCAGGGAAGTGGATGCTAAATGCTGTTTCCTTTCAAGTCTTTATACCAACATCCTCTCCTGAATGTCTGTTTTAAAATTATTAGTTCCTCAAAGACATAAAATTGCCAGTCCTTTGCAAAGGAACAAGAGTACATATAAGCATGGCACAAAGGGTGTGTCTACACTTAGAAATTAAGTCAACTTAAGGAGCTTAAGTCGACTTAATTTACTCCACGTCTACACTGGGCTTTCCTTAATTCAACTTAAGCAGCCCCTTAAGTCGAATTAAGGAAAAACTAGTTTGAATTAATAACACCTCGTTTTAATTGGAACTAGAGCTTAAGTCAACTTCTTCAGTTGACTTAAGCCAGTGTAGATGCCCTAAATTGACTTGGTCGACCTAGGGCAGGGGGGACAAGGGAGCCCCACATGGCCCCCTGGCAGAAGGGAGCCACCGTGGCTCCCTTGTTCCCTGGGGAACCCCTGCTCCCTTCTCCCCAGACCAGCGGTTTCCCAGCCAGAGGAGCCGTGGTCCCAGGGAGAAGGGCTCCCCAGCCAGGGCTCCAGTGGGAAGGGATCCCCTGCTGGAACCTTGGCTGGAGAGCCCCGGGGGCTCCCTTCTCCCTGGAAAGCCACTCGCGGCTCGTCCCAGGGAGTGCCAGTTCCACGCTGGGCTGGTTCTCCCCGAGACCGGGAAGCCACCAGCCCAGAGCGGTCCTGGGGATAAAGGAGCGTGAGGCTCCCTTCTAGCCAGGACAATGGGGTCCCAGGGAGAAGAGAGCCCCACGGTCCCTTCTCCAGACTGCACTCCTTCCCTATCAGCTGGAGGGCCGTGCCAGCAATTGCCGGCCCTCCAGCTGATAGGGGATCCCCGGGGGTTCCCTATCAGCTGGAGTGCGGTCCTGGAGGAGGGACCGCAGGGCTCCCTTCTCCCTGGGATCCCATTTTCCCAGCCAGAAGGGAGCCCGCGCTCCTTTCTTCTGGGGACCTGAGCGGTCCCGGGGAGAAGGGAGCCGGGAGAGCCTTCGGCGGCTTGCCAGTCTCTGGGAGAACTGCCCCATGGTGGGCTGGCTCTCCCAAGGGATGAGCCGCTAATGGCTTGCCTGTCTTGGAGAGAGCCAGCCCCCCCCTCCGTGGGGCTGGCTCTCTCCTGGACAAGCCCCCCTAGCCAAGGGAGCAGAGGCTCCAAAGGAGCCTCCGCTCCCCCTTGACCTAACCGGTCGACTTAGAGAGTCTAGTGTGGAGACTCTAGGTCGACTTCATAAGGTCATCTTTAAGTCAATTTAGAGTCTTGTGTAGACTCTTTAAGTTGACTTAATAAGGTTGACTTAAAGTCGACTTAATAAGATCGACCTAAGTTTCCAAGTGACATAGCCAAAGATTGGTTGGGATCTCAAGAAGTGGCAGAGGCCATACTTTCCCACAGAGGAAAAAATACCACTAAACATAACCTTTCATGCCAGACAACAGAGTCTTGTGGCACTTTTAAAGACTAACAGATTTATTAATCGCATGAGCTTTCGTGGGAGAAAATCCAAATCTGTTAGTCTTTAAAAGTGCCACAAGACTCTGTTGTCTTTCTACAATAGACTAACATGGCTACCCCTTTGGAATTTGACTTTCATGCCAGAGATGTCTCAAAATAAACAACTGGCAGGAATCCCATGAACTGTCATTTAAATTTACAGCTCCTGTAGCAGATGACACATGGCAGACAAGCCTTTTTACACTCACTGACATTTCTTATTTTTGACAAACCTTGCCATTCCCATCCACAACTCACCCATTGTCCCCCTCATTTTCACACCATTTCAAGAACAAAATAGTGGTTATCATAAGAGTGCTTCAAAATTAGGATCTATTGAAAGATCTGTGATGACACTGGAAACCTTTGCATAATTCGGAAGTTCACCTATCCAGGTTCAAAGTCCCTGATCAGAGTCTCATGATTAGGGAACGCAGATATCAAAGCACATAAAGATTTCATTCCATACATATCCACAGATTTTACCTAGAGAATATTCCATTTCCTTTTAGCTCTAGTGGAATCTGTCCCCATTTTTAAACAACGTAAAACATTTCCTCCCTCTTCCTCCATGTCAAACGCAAGCTCCTTGCTTTTGCTTTCAGTCCCTTCAGGATGTAGTTGTTCTGTTCGGTACCCATCAGATCAACTAATATATGAAGCTACAAACTTCTGCCTTTACTCAGCCAGTGGTGACAACCTCAGTTGCCTGCTTGTTACTCCATCAAGTACTTCTCTGCTTTTTCCCATGCTACCCCCTGTATGTGAGTACAACTCATAAAAATTTCAAAAGCTGCCACCTAGTTCCCTTTTAAATTCTACCTTTGGCTGTGTGTCTAAAAACTACTACTAGTTGGCAAAGCTTAAAAAAATAACAAACTGTGACTTCTATTTTTTCTGTTAAACTCGGTTCATTTTGTTACATGATTGTCTCTCTCTTGCCCCGTTTGTCTATTTCGTTAATCTATTAGATCATATCTGACATTGAACGTGAGCTCTCAAAGTGTGGGACTGTCTTCTTTGTTGGCAAAATGGGGCTTGATCAGGCTTTATATGAGCTACTGTAATAATAATAATAATAATAAAGCAGTTGAGAGTGGATTCATTTTTAAAATTAAGAATTCAAACCCTGTAATTTGAACTGGAATTTCCTCCAATTTGACTCAATCAAACATTTATCAACACTATGTAGGAGTATTTTATAACTTTTAGGAATGGAGCTGCTGGAGTGGTTGTCGTGAGGGCATTAACTATTAAGAGTGAACTTGTCTAAGCACAAGGCCTGTGTGCCACTTGAATTGTAAGTAAGACCACAGAACAGTGTGTTCCACCCAGTTTGCAAAACTTTGATTTCCTAAAGCCAGAGGTTCATATTCTGGCATTCTCTGAAAGAGATCATGTGGGTGGTATGCAGTATACTGCATATTGTGTTTAGGAATTTTGGTAAGACTGTAGAAAGCAGATTTGCTGTGGACTTTGTGGCAGTTTTTAAACTAGTAAAAGGTTAGTCCTAATGAGCTGGCCAAAATTTTTTCTTTCCCTAATATTGTTCTATGTACCTTATGCTATTTTTCTATGACCCTCTACCTCAGATGTCTCTGCATTTCAGGGGTGGTATATGCACAGAGCTTGTGAAATGCATTTGTTATCTTTGGGGATAAAATGCATTATATAAATATAATTTAATAATATTGTGGGTGAGTGTTTTGCTGACTTCAGTGTCCTCCCAAGGAGACAGGGCGTTTCTGTACATCAGAATCATTAAAGTTCTGTAGCTTTCATCCTGGCACCTTTAAACAAATTTAATTCACTGGCAAAAGAAAAGCCCTTTTGTGGTTCAGAAAATCTCTTTAAAAACAAGAAAAATAATAGCATTCTCAAGAGCCCAAACTAGAAACAGAGAGATGTGTGGACTTAAGCGTTGCAAAGAAATATATATGATTCCAGAATTCCCATATACCAGAAGAGGGCAACATATGCGTTCATTGGAAATCATGGCCATCCCTCAGAATCAAATGCTTAAAAATAAGAATATACTTTGTTAGCTTAGTATCACAAGTGGAAAAGCTATGCAATGATTTACACCAATCAAAGGAAATCTGACTGGTTCAGCTAAGCATATACAAGTAATTTACGTTGACAGTCATGGATGCAATACAACTTTCAGTCAAATATTTTTTGGCAGGTCAAGTATATCAAAAAACAATAGTATAGTTACTTTTTATTGAATCCAGCAACAGCCTTTGAAGTTTATCCAGGGTTTGGTTTTAAAACAAAGCCAAAAATCTTTCTCGAGTTTTACTTTTTCCTTTGGAGAGCAGATCAGGATTGAGATGCATCTTAAATAAATCACTTTTACGAAAAAAGCTATGGCTACTATTGTGGTCCTACTGAGATTTAAGAAATCTGAATATAGTAGCAGGTTGTCCAAACACATTGACAATAAATAGACAGTCTATTCTTCTTTTCCTCTTCTGAGACTGGGAAAATTAGATGAACTTTTTATGTTGTTGACCATGTTTATTTTAAAATATAAATTACTTAGTTGAATTATACAGAGAAAACCCCAACCTCTAAAGTACTGAAGAAAATTTACAACATTTAATATTGGTTAATAGACTTTTTATTAAACTTATAGCATTATAATATGTAGTTTTATATAAATTACTATATACAATCATCATCCTACAAGAACCTTATGTAAGTAAATCATTTCTCTCAGATGATCTGAATGGTCAACTTTTTGCTTGGCAGTTAAGATTCTGCCAGTAATTAGTTATTGATTCCAGTTCTCCCTGCTTCCTACGTGCACAGGTTATAATGTAGGGGGTAATCTCTTGTGCAGGCCTAGGTAAAGTGAACTCTGTTTGAAACAATTAACTCTTTTCTGGTAGGGACTTTCCAAAATATGAGCCTAATCCTACAAACTAACACTTTGGTCCTGATCCTTCACTAACATGTATCCAAATAGACCCACTGAAGTAAATGGCACTCCTCACATGAATAAGGACTTCTTGTATGGGTAAAGATTGAAGGAGTGGGCTCTTCAATATCTAAATTGCACATTACAAATCGGAATTTTACCCCTGTGCAAAAGCTAACATAAGGCCCATGTCCCATGTAGAATAGTTGAAGAGTAGGGCTGGAAGAGCCTTGGAAGGTCATCTAGTTTACCTCCACAGTGAAGCACAATCAAATATGCCTAGACCGTCCTTGACAGGTGTTTGTCTAATCAGTTTTTAAAAAGCTTTAATAACAGGGATTCCACAACCCACCTTGGAAGCTTATTCCAGTGTTAGCTGTCCTTACAGTTAGAAAGCTTATCCTAATCTCCTTTGCTGCAGATTAAGCCCATTACATTTTATCCTACCTTCAGTGGACATGGAGACATGAACATGGAGAACAGCTGATCACTGTCAGTCCTAAACGTATTTGAATATTGTTCTCATGGCCTCTTTCAGTCTTCTTTACCCAAGATTAACATGCTCAGTTTTTTAACCTTTCCTCATAGGGCCAAAAACTTTTATCTAAAACTTTTATCACTGTCTCCAAATTGTCCACATCTTTTTAAATGTGGCACCCAAAATTAGATACAGTACTTCAATTTAGCCCTCAACTGTGCCAAGTAGAATGAAACAATTATCTCTCATGTTTAATAAACGACATTCCTCTTAATCCAGTGCATCCACACATTTTAGTAACTGTTTCGCCCTATTGTATCATTGAATTTGTGATCCACTATAACCCCTACATCCCTTTCAACACTCTTACTGCCAAGGCAAGTATTCCCCATTTTGTAATTGTGCATTTCATTTTTCCTTCTTAAATGAAGTACTTTGTTCTTGTCTTTATTGAATTTTATTTTATTGAAGTTCTCCAGTTTTTCAAGATCCTTTTGAATTCTAATCCTGTCCTCCAAAATATTTGCAACTCCCTCCCAGTTTAGTGTCATCTGTCAGCTTCATATGTATACTCTCTACTCCATTGCGTGAGTCATTAATGAAAATAAAATAGTACCAGACCCAGGAGAGAACTCTGTAGTACCCACTTGATATGTCCTCCCAGTTTGCTAGCAAACCATACTCAAAGGCTATGTCTACACTCGAAAAGTTAAGTCGACTTTTGTTAAGTTGAATTTAATAAGATCGACTTTAAGTCGACTTAAAATCAACCTTATTAAAGTCGACTTAACAAGTGGCAACACTTTAAGTCGACTTAGTCCACTTTGTTAAATCGACCTAATTGCCCTTAGGTTGACTTAACAAAGTGGACTTATGCATCCACACTGGGCTTAGGTCAACCTTGGGAAGGGTTAGGTTGACCTAAGGAGGCTTAAGTCGACCTAATGAGTGGTAGTTATTAAATTGACTTAAGCTTTCATTAAGTCAATTTAAGGAATTTCTTAAGTCGACTTAATGAAAGCCTAGTGTGGATGCGGCTTAATTTAAATCGACTTAAGCCTCCTTAAGTCGGTTTAAATTGCCAGTGTAGCTATAGCCAAAGAGTAGTTATCAATGGACTTTCAAGCAGTTGTGTACCCACTATAATAATAATTATCTAGATCATATTTCCCTAGATTTGTCATATGGGACTATGTTACAAGCCTTGCTAAAATCAAGAGAAATCATACCTAGTGCTTCTCATCTATATAGTAGATTCACAAACTTGTCAGCTATTACTTATAACTTTACTATCATCCAGTTGCCTACAAATTGATTATTTAATAATTTGTTACAGTCTCTGTCCAGGAATCAAAGTTAGGTTAACTGGTCGAGAATTACACCAGGACTACATTGCCCAAAGGTCTTGAGATGGTCTCTCCTATGGAGGTGAATTCCACCCAGCATACATGAATGTTGGAATTCTTCTGTAAAAGCCATGCAAAATATGTTTTGGCCAAGTTACTTAACTTCTCTGTGACTCAGTTTTTCATCTGAAACATGAGAAATACATAAATGAGGGACTGAGGTGCAGAGAAGTTAAGTGAGTTGTCCAAAGGCACACAGAAAATCTGTGGCAGACCCATTAAATGAACCCAGGACTCTGGAGTCCCTATCCAGTGCCTTAACTACAATATCATCCTTCCTCTCAAATATGCCATTTCTCTATTCAGTACAGCCATATGGTTACTTTCCAAACAAACTTCTATTCTCACAAGGGGGGCCCATATGGTTACTTTCCAAACAAACTTCTATTCTCACAAGGGGGCCCACCTTATTGGCAATTTATCTGGCTGCCACAAAGAAATTTGATACACGATACCAATATTAGAGTTCCAAATATTGTAGAAGTCCAAAGTGATGTGGCAATAAAAGATTCTTGAAGTACATGAACCTAGAGCACAGCAGTTCAGCAACTCTACAAACAGTGGCTATACATTGGCTATTGTTAATAGAGAAATCCTATTTTTGGAGAAATATGACCTTGTGGCTAAACCAGTAGATGGAGAGTCAGGAGATAGAGGTTAGGTTCCCAGCTTTGTTAGAGACTTCCTGTCTGACAATAGGCAATTTATTTAATTTCTCTGTGCCTCAATTCTGCATCTGTAAAAGGGGGATGTTAATACGAAGTTGGAATAGATCAATGATTTGACCTTTCCTGTTTTTGGGAAATAGCAGAAGAGAGAGAAGAATCAAGCAGCAGAAAGAAGGTAGCAATTTACCATTTTAATTCACAGGGACCACTTTCAGTGCTCTATTTTGTTTGTCTGTATGTTCACATAGGAAATCAGTGTTAGAATGCATTTTAAAGCAAATCTTGCCAAATATGAGTTGTCTGTGTTTTTCAAAAAGGAATGTAAGTCCGACTTGACAACAAACTGGAAGAGTGCAAAGACAAATTTTAGGATTGCAGATTGTCAGCAATTTGACAATGCAGTGGAGTGATGTGAATTAAGTTTGGAGTTAACTTGTGTAATTCCACAGCCTTCAGGGAGCATTGATTCTGTATTTCTTTAACAGAAGAATAAAAGTTTATTTCCATGAGGTACATTCAAGTTTCTGCTCAGGAAATGCTGTAGAGGGCAGCATGACCACACCAGAAGACAGGGAACCACTGTACTTCAGTAACCAAATAGATCTTGTGTTGCAAAAGGTGTTGACAATCTCAGACTGAAAAACACAAGCACCAGGTTTAAACCAGATTCAGCTCCGGTATGTATGTGAAGCTGCTAAGGAAGACAGTGAGGTGGATTAGACTACAGTGTAATCATTATTCCATGCTGGGAAAGCCTGACTTAGCATTTTTAATTTTCTCTGGAATGGTCTGGGACTTGGCTGAGAGCAAGTTGGTTGGTCCTTGGTCTGTATATGGCAGAGGTGATATAGGGAGGTTCACAGAGCCTTCAAGAAGAGAAGAGAAATCAATATTTACGCTCTCCCTTGAGAGGGTGGCTGCACCTATTGCTATTGAGATTTGCAATATGAGGAGCCTTTTGGATTATGCCTTGATTCTCAAATCCTTCAAGTCACCTCTTTCCTGACCACACTGGACTAAGGCTATATCTACACTACTCATCAGTGGAGGTATGAAAAGCAATCTACTTTGCAGCCACACTGTGGTGTATAACTATACATCAGTGAAGAAAGGCTCTGGCAAGGGGGGGCAGGCCAAAGACGTAGCCTCTTGCCGAAGCCTTTCCTTGTGGTGGGGAAGGACTCTAGTAGTGGGGAGCTACCGGAGCTTTTCCTTGCTGTCTCCCCCTTTCCAGAGTCTTTCCCAGTTGCTGAAGTCTTCACAGAAGGGAGGTAGTGGGATACTACAAAGCTAAAAATAGCAGTCTAGATGTGGCAGCAGGACATGGCAGGGTGAGTAGAGATCTTTGTAGGGCATGTACTTTTGTATGTACCCACACCCGTTAGGCATGTCTTTTCTCTGTTTGGCACATGTATGAGCGCTACATGCTACGAAAAAATGCATGCATTGTTAATTATCTTTAAAGGAAACAGCCTGCAGCACTGGGGCAAGCTGCCTTCCTTTAATCTCCATAGTAGCTGTTAAAAGATTACAGAAGAAGGATACTGAGAAGCCCCAGATTTTTTGGAGTTCTTTCTCCAAAGCACCCGCCAGCTGAAAGCACTGAAAGTTGTCTGGGCCTTGCAACCATCCCAGCTGACCTAAAGGGACCAATCCAAGGCACTGGACTCAGAAGGACATTCATATGACGTATCACATTCACCCAACTCTGAATCTTGGGCTCTGGATTTTCACTTTCCTGTACTGTCATTGGTCCCTCTTCATTCCACCTTTCTCCTATCACTGCAGTTTGCCAACTGCCTTCCTCACTTTCCTCATCCACTGTACTCCCCTCCTTTAGTCTCTCCCCATAATTTCTTTCCTATTTTCTCCTCTTTCTCAATGTGTTTTCCTCTTCTTTGCCCTACACTATTCCCAGAAACTCTTCTCCTCTCCACCACTCCTCTCTTCCATCTCAACCTCAGGAAGTGCATATCCTAAACAAACAACTCCTGCCAAACTGAACTGTAGTGATGTATAAAAAATAGTCTAATTGCTCTCCTGCCACCACATAAAACCCAGGCACAGCCCTTGACTCCTGGTCCTAGCAGTGTTCTCTCACAGATTTCCGCCACACAGGCCTTTCTGAGCTCTTCTGGAGGCCCAGGAACAGCAGCAAAAACCAAAACAGAGGCCGTACCTTCATAAGACATGCACGTCTGCTCTGTTATTTGTTGTAGCCATGCTGGTCCCAGGATATGAGGCACAAGGTAGGTGAGGCACTGTCTTTTACTGAACCATCTTCTGTTGGTGAGAGACAGGCTAAAGAAGAGCTCTTGGTAAAAGTTGGTTCAATAAAAGATGTTGCCTCATTCACCTTGTACATTTCTTCTGCCTTAGTGATACAAGAGCTAGCAGAACACTGGATCTCCCAGGACCCCAGTTTCTACTAGTAACAGCCAATGACTATGATATCACCTGTCTGCCCTCCCCCATTTTGCTCTCTCACCTTGATCGTTAACATCTCCACCCTTTTCCCCAGACTTCTCCCATCCCATTGTTAGGAACTAATGCTCTGTGTATAATTCAACACATAGCTAAGTTACATACACATGTCCATGATGAATATTGGCCATTGTTGCTGAGATTAAAGGAGGCAGTTCCTTCTGATGATGTGGAGTTGTACTGGTCCCTCCCTCTCAGATCCAGAGGGAGGCCAATCTGTTTCTTCATGGCTGACCCCAACAGTTAGATTTCTGGCCCTCTAGTTGGAGCAACACAACTGTCTCTGGCCACAGCCTCTTTGCTGGGGCAGACGGTAAGCAAACAGTCTACAGAGGCTGACCCTCTTAGTGGGGCAGAGCAACAATCAATCTATGGCCACAGCTTTAGGCCTCGGGTGAGTTGGTCAATGGCCCCAGATGGTGGTGGGGATGGTGATGGGCTTGGGAGACCTGAGCCCATCCTACTCCATCGGGTTCCAGCCCAGGGCCTTAACAATGGCAGATGGTCCTGCTATTGGGTCAGTGGGGAAACAACTGAACAATGCTGCTTCCTGGCAGCAGAAGTGGATCAGTGTCTGGTTCCACTGGGCTACTTCCTACTGCACTCCACTGGTTTTGCTCCCCTGGTGGTGAGATCCACTTCACTCTTCATAGTCGGCCAGCACTGCCCTCAGTCTCCTCTGTTGGCAGGGCGCTGCATGGCTTGGCAGCTAATCTAGGATCCTTCAGAGGTCTTGAGATGTTCTCTACCTTCCCTGGCCCAGCCCCAACTGAGCAGTAGGGCTCTCCCTTTATACTTCCTGTCCCATCCCTGTGCTTCCAGCATGGAGGGGGGATAGGTGAATTTGGCTCCACCCACCAGGGAGTGTGTAATGGTCCCTCCCTCTCAGGTCCAAAGGGAGGCCACTCTGTCTCACTGCAGGAGTGTTATCACTGTCAGTAGAAACATGCTGTGTGGGAATTAGGGCGCACTGTCCCATAACTTGGTGTGTCTTTATCTTTTATAGGGGATGTCACACTTAGTCAATCCCTAACCCACGTCTTTTTAAAAAATGGTTAAATCCAGTCTGCGCATTCAACTTTTTCTTCTTTCTCCTCATGTGTTTCCCCTTGATTAATTCATTTTTCTCCCCTGATTTTGGAGCAGCTAAAAAGACTTACAGCAAATGACATATACAATTTCATAGCATGATAACCTGTGGATTCCTGTTTTCATGCTTTGTTAATATTTATTAAGATTTCAACTCATTCTGTGCCTGCTGGAAGACTACAAAAGTGTTCCTTGTCCAGTAATGAAATAATAAAATACCCGAACTATCACAACTTTTAAAGATAATTCCAGAAGCAGATGTTCACAAACAGACATCTTTTATTAAAATAACAGTGGGAAAGAGTTTGCTTTTGTTTGTTTGGCCCTGGAGGAAATTAAAAAGCCTTTCTATAATTTTGATTATAACTTCAAGTGCAGATTGTATTGTTCCAAGGAAGTGGTTGTATGAAGGATGGAAACCTTTAGGGTTTAAAACCTGTTTTAAAAAGCTGTACATTGAACTGTCCTTGTTAATGTTAGGAGAACAAGCCCTGGAGCAGTTTTCTCTTCTAGAAGTTCTGAAGTGCTAAATGTGTAGGTCTACTCTGACAATTGACTATATAAAAGTGGCACGTCTTAGTCAACACATCATGGTATGTCTAGTGACCTGTGAGAAAAAAGTTTCTCTTTCTGCTAACTCTTGTTAACCCTGCAGAGCCAGCACAGCTAAGAGAGAGTAAGATGGATTCTTTTGTTGTTGTTGTTCACTATCAACAAAAAAACATTCATTAGGACCACGAGCCTGCATCATTAAAGTAAATGAGGGCTTTGCCATTAATTCCAAAGATCACTGACGTCAGTGGGAAAATTTCACTGGGTTTGCACTGGTGTCATTGCTTTGAAGCCGTGCCTTCAATGTGTTTGCACTAGAGATTAGTATAGGTGATAGCATAACTGCCTTACTTGTAATGATGTGTGAGAAGGAAAGAACTCACCTGGACTCTCAGGTCTTAGAGCAAAAATCCTAGCTGGCTTCAAAACTGAGCTGGAGAAATTTATGGAGGGGAAGGTATGATGGGACAGCCCAGTTTGGTCATTCCTGGTCTTTGACTACTAGCAGTAAATATGCCAATGCCTGTGATGGGATATTAGATGGGGTGGGTTCTGAATTACTACAGAGAATTCTTTCTTAGTGTCTGGCTTGTGAATCGTCCTCACATGCTCAGGGTTTAGCTGATGACTATATTTGGGGTCAAGAAGAAATTTTCTCCCAGGGCAGAGTGGCAAATGCTCTGGGTTTGGTTTATTTTTTTTTTTCACCTTCCTTTGTAGCATAGTGCACTGCTCACTTGCTGGTGGATTCTCTATACCTTGAAATCTTTAAACTATGATTTGAGGACTTCAGTAACTCAGCCGTAGGTCAGAGGTGTATTACAGGAGTGGGTGGGTGAGGTTCCGTGGCCAATATTGTGCAGAAGACCAGACTAGATGATTATATTGGTCCCTTCTGACTTAGTCTGTAAGTCTATGAGACAAGCATTTAGAAAAAGTTGTGGGGTTTTTGTTTTGTTTTAAATCCGGAAGACAGTGAGAAACAAGAAACACCTACAATGCTATTTTTATGGAGTCATTTTTCAGAATAGAACCACCCTTGTAATATAAGCCTTCAGACAACGTCCCCAGAAATATGAATGGGCGGATTTTCTTTTAATGGATATATGTTGATATGTTTTACTGAGTGGAAGGCCTAACACTTTACTGATGATGAGTGAAGGAATGGTGAGATCTAGTGGTCTGTGCTCAAGAGTATGAGGCGGGAATTTTTGAATTCTGATTCTAGCTCCAACTGTAAATCTCTATGTGGTCTTGGAAAAAGTCACTTTACTGATCAATCTCAGGTTATCTGTAAAACTGGGGTAATATTAATTTATCCACCTGCATATCTATTTGTTTGTTTGCGTGATGGGATGAGACTTGCACATCCATAAGGGTTAAATATATTTATAGAAAATACAATTTGAATAGAATTTGAGGTAGAAAGCTACATTTAACAGAAATGTAGTTGTGACATGACAGTGCAAAATGTTCTTAAGTAAAGTTAGTTTGTGACTAGAGAATGTTAATAACCGACTGATGGAGGAGGACTTGCATTGTTTTTACCCTGCAGGCCTGAAAATATGGTTACATAAATGTTTAATTATTACAGATAAAATATTGACTTACTGGTCTCAGTGGCATGCTTCCAAGTTTGAGAAATTATTCTTGAATGCTCACCAAAACCTAGTATTAAAATACTTCTTGTTTATATAAAAGGCTAAAAAGGAGAATGGAGCAGAGTGTTGAGCTATATTAATAAAACTGATATGCAAACCACTGCATTACTAATACTTGTGAAACAGGAGGGGAAACTAGAGGACAGGCTGAAGTGGGGCGCAATCCCACGAAGAGTTGAATACCTGCTAAACAGCCTGACTTCTCAGGGCAGG
The DNA here is from genome assembly GCA_007922175.1 of Pelusios castaneus. Lineage (NCBI taxonomy): Eukaryota > Metazoa > Chordata > Testudines > Pelomedusidae > Pelusios > Pelusios castaneus. The sequence goes on from ML685756.1 coordinate 2,765,684, forward strand.
TCTTCACTGACAGTGGCAAATTTACTGCCATCAGATTGATCTTCTTGTCGATAGAGTAACTCTAGCCTCTCAACTGGAGCAGGCCATTTCCTGTTGATCCAGGACAGTGAACACACCCCAGTAAGTAAGTGTTTGCCAGTCAAAGAGAGATACACAAGTTATTTTAAGTAACTTGTGTATCTCCATTCGATTGCTGCCGAAATCCCCCTGCAGTGTAGATCAGCCCTCATTGGTGTTGGTGTTCAGACCTAGAGATGAGGAAGTAGTGGAGTTTTCAGTTAACTAACTTTTCAACAAGTTGTAAAAAAAATTGGACTGAAAACAAACATTTTTGAAATTTGGTTGAGGTGAAATGTTGCATTTGGTTTCAATCATTTTAAAACATTTTTTAATTATTTGATATAAAATCAAAGAAAAAGTTTGAAGAAGTCATTTCAAATCAGCAAATTTTAATTTTAAAAATGTTGAAATAAAATGTTTGATTTTTTTTTTTCAAAATATTTTCTGGAAACAAACAATTCAGGGAAACCCCTATGATTTTTTGAAACATTTAATTGAACCTGTATTTTTGCCAAAAAGGTTTTATCTAAAACATTTTGTTCAACTCTGCAAGCAATTTGTAGAATCAGGCCAATATTTTGCCTTCTATATTACATATTACATTATTATGGGAGTCATAAAAAGGAAGAAGAATAATCTGAAACTGAAGATTTCTGCTGAAGCACTTTAAATTACATGTTCCTTTACAGAGGATTCCATTAGCTCTTTACCCCATGATCTTAGCTTACTGAACAGCTACTCAACACAAAGAATACGCACAAATATGTGCACACCAATTGAGGCTGGTGACATCTGAAAGTGGGGAACCAAAACTGACTCATGACATTTCAGAACCAGTTTGCAGCTGCAGTGTTCACTAAGCTAGGATCACAGGGTAATGAATTTCTTAACTCAAAATGTTCAAGGATTATCATGTTTCGCCAGGAGATTCTGTACTGCTGACAAATTCAGCAATTCAGTAATAAATATTGACAAAGCTATATTTTTATGTATTAATTCTGTATTGATACCAAAACTGGGAATCCCTGAAGATTGTGATTTCTATATCTGACCCAAACCGGTTTATTTTTTGGTTTGGGTACAGATGGAAGCTTGTAAAAATGGTTGATCTTTTGAGGCTTCTATCATACAAGAAGGATACGTCTACACTTGCACCTTAGGTCGACTTAACAACACTTAAGTCGACCTATAGAATGCCATGTCCGCACTGAGCGCTTATTAAGTTGTCTTAAGCGTTTCCTTAAGTTGACTTAATAACACCACCTCTGAAGGTCGACTTAAGGCTTAAGTCCTTAAGTCAACTTAAAGCCAGTGTGGATGAGTATGTCTACACTACAGGCTCTGTTAAGTCGACTTAACAAGGTCAACTTAAGTCAACTCTAAGTGTAGATGCTCCGTTAAGTTGACCTAACAAGGTTGACTTTAAGTCGACTTAAAGTCAACCTTGTTAACTCGAATTAACAGACCGTGTAGTGTAGACATAGCCGAAGATCTTTCATTAATTTGGATCATCTGATCTCACAAGATTGGTCCCATTTTGGCCCAGAATAAACCAAGGACAGTTCATGAGATTTTGGCAAACCCTAACCCTGATTATACTCATAACCAAAATCTAGTCAAGTTCTGACTGGGTTCTCAATCTGAATACTGCCTCGTTAATTCCACTTCTCATATTTATTGTTTTCTGAAAATGTTTTTAGTACTTTTAAAAAATTGTGTTTTACTAAGTGGAATCTTCTGTCAAAGTTGTTCAGATGTAAGGAAACCAAGTAGTCATGAAGACTTGGGCCTCATACTGATCTCATTTACATTGATATAAATTGGTGTAACTTTATTTACTTCAATAATCTTTCCAGTTTTACGCTAGTTAGATTTATGATTCTGAGTCATAAAACCAATATAGATTTTAATTCATGACATCATTATTTATAATAATTCTTTTCAATTTGCAGATGGGCTTCTTTCGCAGGAGGTACAAAGAAATCATTGAGGCTGAGAAGAACAGGAAGGAGAATGAAGATAGTTGGGACTGGGTCCAGAAAAATCAATGAACTGCCAGTTAAAATGGGTCATGTGACACATGCTTGCTAGCCTATTGGTCCTGCTCTTGTATCTTCCATATGTGGAAGAAGGAATCTTCTCCAGATTTTTCGGAGGCCCTGTTGATGCTGTTCTTTATCATCCTAACAAGCTAAGGAACATATCTTGAGGCAACCACTGCAGCCATGTCAGGTGACTGGAGCGATTTATATTTCCTGTAAGAGTTGAACTTTGAACTTTGGTAACCAAGCTGCAGTGCAGAGCAATATTTATGAATCCAACATATGTGGTATACCCTCAGGGGAAGACTGATACCTAAAAGTATTTTTATAAATATAAGCTTTTTATACTGATTATGTCTTTATATTTGTATCTATGTTTTATTGTTTCTATTGAATAGCTATATAGTTCACTCAAGCACTGATATCTGGCTCAAATCTTGGAAATACATATATGTATATATAAATCCTATTGTACTTTTGAACTTCAAGGCAAAAAAGAGACCTTCAGATTAAACGAGCTGAAAAACCTCACATAGCACATCCATAAAGCTTGGTAATGTTGTTAAATGGACCATTTAATGGCAATAAGCCAAAGTTTTCACATTTTTTAAGACGAAGTTGATTTTTTAGTTATGAACGAAAGAACCTGAAGTATTGTTCACATACGATTTTCTTCATTTGAATCTATTCATCACTAATCTGAGTTGTGGGAGACAGTTCCTCACAGCCAAGTAACATAAATTGTAGTTCCACATTGCCTCGTGTATTGCAGCAATATAAACTTTTGATCACAGGGCACATTGCACTGAAGAAAGCAGTGAAGAATGTCTTCCTTTGGCTAATCTTGTTTCCTATAACCTCTAGTCCTTTGACAATGGGCAAGACTTGGCCAGTCAAGATACTGCGAGGGTATAATTGGACCAACCACTAAGGCATTGACACATTTCCTGGTGTTATAAAAATGGAATTAATGATATCAAAATTAGTGATACGAAGGATGGTCTTTAAGACATTGTTAATGGTCATAAACTGTTTCATATGTTGCTTTCCAAGCTAGTGACACATAGCTATTAGGTCTGACCATTATGACTGCTATGAAAGTTTTATACAAGTAAGTGACAAGTTTGTTCATATGAGAAAGTTAGATGTATTTCTAAATCTTGAGGCTTCATATTTGGATGCTTATCTAGTATTAAAGACTGAGTTTTGTTCTGGTTGATCTTGCTAATATGCAAGCCCTCTCTCAGAAATAATTCTTAAGCAGATTTCTTACTGGGTTACAAGAAACACAGTGCTAATGAATGCAGCCATGTCCTTACAAAGAGGAGTTTGGTATCTGAATAAAAATAATGCTACTGATACACCACTGGTTTATAGACATTATTGGTCTGCTTCTGCTCTTACATTGCAGCAGTGTACATCAGAAGTAATTCATTGATATGCCAGTATAAGATCAGTGTAAGAGAATTAAGGCTGTTGTGTTAAAAGGTGATGAAAGAGGAACGAGCATGGCTGGTGGCATTCTACTGCGTGATGAATGAGTATTTCAGGAACACTGAAGACCCGAATGCAAAGAATAAACAAGAAATCTTCATGAGTACTTGCCTGATCCTTACACTTGTGGAGAGGCATTTTCCTTGCATATCCACTATCATTTCTAACTAAAAAATATGAACCGTGTCCATAGTCATGCATTTTATGTGTTCCTTATTTTTTAGATATGAGAGAGACAGAAAGAGAGAGAGAGAATTTTATATTCATTCAAAATTTGACACTGAAAGGCCGCCTTGTCTATGCAAGGATTGGAAGTATGTTCAGCTACGTTTCCCAAAACGATGACAGATGTAGAGCTGGGCTACTCTTACAGCATTGCAGTGCTGCAGCCTTTAGTGAAAGCACTATCAACCCTGAAAGGAGAGTTTCTCCCATTGGCGCAGGTACTCCACCTCCCTAAGAAGCAGTAGCTATGTCAACAGGAGCAAATATCCCGGGGATTAGGTCCACACCCCTAAGTGAGGTAGTTAAACTGACATAAGTTGGTAGTGTGGACCAAGCCTCGGCAAATGACCATACTGCCAGAGCATGGAATGATCAAGTAAGCAAGCACATTGATGTAATCACTCGTAGCAAGCTACAAATTATTTTTAATGAGCATAAAGCCAAAGGATAATGATCTTCCATTGCACTGTTTAGTATCATAGACTTGAACCAAATTCACCGCAATAGAATTCCACTGACTTCAAAGTACTTACACCAGGAATGTATCTGACTATTTGTTCTGATAAAGTATTGAAGAAGGCTACAGACTGAAAAGGTGTTCTGTTGTAAAGGACTGGATTAAAAAGAGAGATTAGATGTCTAGATTGCCTAGGCCACTATTGAGGGAGGGAGAGGGAAGGAGAGAGATCCAGTTATTTAACAATAAAGATATTCAATATGCGTCTTGACCTAAATAAAATAATGTTGTTTGGCTTGATTAGTGACAAATGTACCATAAACACCCAATAAAATCAAAGAGGACCTCAGCTGCTGTGTGGTGTTGGTTAGGTATTCTGTGATTCATTTGCCTTACCAATGATTTCGTTTTTCTATAAGCTCATCATGAATTTTCGTGTTGGTTTCTTGGCAGGCTCCACTGTGACTGTGCCTTAATTTCAATTAGGATGGTCAGGTTTAACGATGAAATACACCAGGACAGACCATATTGAAAAATAATAAATTTAAATGTTATTAAACCTACAGTTCTTAATAAAGTATTGGTTGGTTTTAATCAAGTTTTGAAAAGAAAGCCAAACCCTTTTGAAAATGTAGTGCACTTCAAATATGCATATAAAGTGGATGTGTGCTAAAGGTGTGCTGTTTTTTCACAAGGGAGCACAAAGGCGTATAAATCATTTACAGCTGCTTCTGCCATGGTCAGGGTGCCCTGTTAGAGGTATCGAGCACCATCAAATTCACTATAAAGTCAGAGAAGTTGAAAAGATTTGAGATTAAAGTCAGCAAATAAAATTCATCTTATTTTTGATGCATTTTTTACCTTTATAGTAATTGTACAGGGTATCATGAAAGTTTTTGACTTTGAATAAAGGGTTGCCAACCTGAAAAGCTTGGGGGAGACTTCCTCGGGGCAAGGATAAGAGGGGGAAAGTTGCCTTCTTGAACAGTGCAGGAATGGCACCCAATATAAAATCCTTACTACTATGAGATGTAAACGAAGAGTGAATGACTTACTTTGAAATCAAGGACGTTCAGGTACATTGACTTGACAAAAGCAGCGATTACTCAAAGCGCAAAGGCTCCATTTGATAATGCTCAGTGCCATCTCTCTTTGAATGTCTTCTATTTATGGGCACATTTTGGCATCTTGCACAGGTTTCAGGCATGATATTATCTATGTGATATGGGAATATATATATATTGTTTTCACTAAAGAATTTAAGGGAATCATAGACCTAACTTCCGTCCTCATTTAAATTCGTACTTTGCTTGGACATAAATGAGGGTAGAAATTGGTTCAATTGGCATGAGGAGTGCAATTGCTTTAGGGCATGAAATTGCATTTATAGCAGGGTACCTGCACCATTTTCACTTCTTTTTCTTAAAATTTCACTCCTTGTTTATTGTAAAAGTGTACATTTCTTTTTTGTGAAGTTTTGGTGGAAGAATGTGTTTCACTGTTATCAATGTCACCTGTATTTAGAAGCTATATGTGCACCTGTATTCTGATTCACTTGCACTGTTTTGGAAATGTCAGGTTTACAAAAACACAGTCTTGTTTTGTTTTTGGAATAAAAAGTGGCTGCAAAATAATTCTAATAACATGGCTATTTTTATCACCTTTGTCCAACTAACATATTTTGCTTTTGATTAGATTAAAAACGTGTCTATTTTATGGTTTAAAGGAATTAAGTGTATCCATTTATTTATTTTTAAAAATGGGTAGGCTTTTATTGAAGTCCATACATGTTGTACAAATCAGTATTAGGCTCTGATCCTGCAGATACTTGTGTACTTAATTTTACTAACCTGAGTAGATTAATCATGTAGCAGAGGTAAGGAAACACAGGCAAAAGTATTTGCAGAATTGAGTCTGAATGTTTTGCCTTACTTGTAAGACAGTTAAATTTAAAACTGATCTTTCATATTTATTTGATGAAAGACTAGGAATTTGACTACATTATGGTAAATCCCATGAAATGATAATACCTGTTGCCATTAATTTTGTTTGACAATTAGCTTCATCAAAGCAAACTCGTACAGAAGAACATGCTGTACTCTGGCCATTGAGAAAGGACAACACTGTCAAATGACACAAGGCATTAGAGAAGTATTTTTGTCAACTATGAGCTTGGATAAAATTAAATTATTGTTTGCTTCTCAAGAGTTGTACCTTCATCCCAATCTAGGAAAACAGTAAATCTACATGCAGGATTTTCTTTAGTGCAATCCACCCTTTTCCATTCCATATCCAAGTATGTGGGTAAAAACTGTTTTCTCTGGCTTATCAAGCCAATTTTTTTTTGGTTACCCTGTTTCAAGGTTTTCTCATAATTTTTCATCAGGATGTGTGAAATCAATTTAGTAAAATAAGACCTGGCCTAAATTTTCATTTAGAAAAAAGTCTAAATCAAACCCAAAACAAAAGTTCCTCACATGCAGCGGCACTTTCCTGTTTTAAAGAAGCCAGTGTGGTTGATGGCTAGAGCATGGAATTAGGAGTCAGGAATCTGCACATCTGTAAAGATGGGATAATATCCCTCTTTTTCAACACACTTTGAAAGTCTTAGAGGACAGGAGCTATATGAAATCCAATTATTCTGATGCCCAGAAAGAAGAGCAATACCAGTATTCTCTGAACAATATTGTGCTTCCAGACACAGCCAGAAGTTCTTGAAATCTTATGAGAGGCTGGTGCAGCCAAAAGTTCCAGACTAATGCAACTAGATTAAACATCTAGGCCTGTAGACACTCCCCTGAGCTAAATCTGCACGTTTCTTTCGTTTTGCTCATCACTGCTAGCATTAGGAACTCAGCTGGCTCTGAGTTCAGTTGACCAACAACCCAAAAAACTTGACTTGGCCAAATAAACCCTCACTAAGGGTGCGTCTACACTAGTAAATTAAGTCGACTTAAACTGGCTTAAGTCAACTTAATTTACTCTGCGTCCACACTGGAGTTTCCTTAAGTCGACTTAAGCTGCTGCTTAAGTTGATTTAAGGAAATTTTAAGTCGACTTAATAAAACCTAGTTTTAAGTCGACTTAACACTTAAGTCGACTTCTTAAGTTGACTTGAGTGAGTGTGGACACCCTAAGGCGACTTACAAATAAGTCGACGCAGGGCCGGGGAAAAAGGGAGTCCCTGCTCCCTTCTCCCCAGGAAGCTGCTAGCGGCTTGTCCCGGCTCCCTTCTCCCCAGGATCACTCAGGTCCCGCTCAGAAGGGGCCGTGGGGCTCCTTTCTGCCTGGGACTGCTCTCCAGCTGATAGGGAACAACCCCGCTTGGGTCCTGGAGAGAAGGGAGCTGAGCGGTCTGGGGTTTGCTGTCTCGGAGAGAGCCCCCCTACCCTGGGGAGCTGAGGCTCCAAAGGAGCCTCGCGCCCCCTGGACCTAACCAGTTGACTTAGAGAGTCTAGTGTAGACTCTCTAAGTGGACATAGGCCAGCTTTAAGTCGACTTAAGAGTCCTGTGTGGCTTCTCTAAGTTGACTTAATAAGGTCGACTTAAAATCGACTTAGTAAAGTTGACTTGGTAAAGACGACCTAAATTTCTAAGTGTAGACATAGCCTATGGCCTGGTCTACACTGCCAGCAAAATTCTGCAGCAGTCGATGGGAGTTACACAAGCTATTCTGAGCTATTCAGAGTAACTTGCGTTGACTTCGTAACTTTTGTTTAGCATGGTGTCTTCACTGGGCTGCACTAACAGGAAATGTTCCTGTCAATGCAGCGCTACAGCTTTTGAGGAAGTGAATTGACTTCTGGAGCAGTTCAGTGGGTCTTTATGGCAAATTTGCTCCCTGTCAGTGAAGACATACCCCATGTGACTGTTCCCTGATTGGACAGAATGGCCAACAGATTCATATTTAAGCCTCAGAGCAACAGCAACTGTTCAGTGCATTCCTCAAGAACATCTGTGCCAAATGTGCTTCCTCCGCCAGTTTTCTCTATTCCTTACCTGTTCCTCTGCAGCCCTGTTCTCTGCCTATGTCTGCACCCCTAATTCCTAACTCCTTTCTCTGACCATTGGCTTGTCTCCTGAACATGACTCCAGCTCTGCCCTTTAGTTCTGTTCTGACTCCTGACTTCAACCATTGGCTTGTATCCTGACCATGCCTGTGGCTGTCCCCTCGGATTTTACATTGATCACTAGGCCCGACTCCACTCTGACCCCTAGGTCGCACTGCATGCATATCTATTCCTAATATAATCATTAAAAGAGCTAGCCCTAACCAGGCACGATATAGAATCCATTAAGGAACCCTGTCTAGCCTAGATACTACTGTTACTGTACAAATGAGCAGTTCTACTGTAGAGAAAAGGGAAATGGAATGTGATGTACAATCTTTGTCATGCTATATTTGTAACTGTTGGCACTGTATATTTTAAATAAAACTAAGTCACCACAGTTTTTTCCCCTTATGTTTTTCTTCCTGTTTTTGTAATAATCTAACGATACCATTCCACAAATATCGAGCCCACATTTATTGATGAAAAATGCAATTTAGACTGCCATAGCTTTATCTCTTCAGTTTCTAAAATGTGTTTAGTATCAGCTCTTTGATCTTACCATGTATAAATATGTAAAGTGACAAGACATTATTGCTCCCAATTTATGGATGAATTAATGTTACTAGTTAAGATGCATTTTGTTTATCATTAATAGAAGAGATGTCATGAAAATACTAGTAAGCTATCTTAGCTGTGCTTTTAGGTATATTTATAAGCCATAATCTTTAACAAAGATGAAATATAGATAACATTCCCGTGGTCATTTTACAATAAATATTAAGACCCTGATCTCGCACTCACATTCATGCAAACACAGGGCTCACAGAATTAGGGCTCTAGATAGTAAAACCTGAACAAATGATCAGGACATTCAGGTGAATGAACAACAGGCACATGGGCTGGATTTTAAGTGCCAAGCCACAACTTTACTTATTTAACACTGGGAAGGGTGTTGCATCTCCGCTCCTTGTTCTTACAGACCAGGCATTTTACTGGGTCCAAAGCTGTGTTAAGGACTCCATACTAGAACCAATAACTTGTCCCACCCTTAAGAGCACTTCTGAATCCTTCCCAAAACAATAAAACTTTTCAGTAGTGGTGTAGTTTCTTGACATTTGGCACTTATTTTGTTTACTTAGTTTACTCTGCTTGGACAGTATATTTATGAAAGACAACAGAGTCTTGTGGCACTTTTAAAGACTAACTGTTAGTCTTTAAAAGTGCCACAAGACTCTGTTGTCTTTCTACAATAGACTAACACGGCTACCCCTTTGGAATTTAAGTATATTTATGTTTTACTTTCTATTTTAGTTGCTTTTGTGCTTGAGTTCCCAACACTTTAATGGAAACTGTTTAAATAAAAAGAAATTAAAACATCAAGAACGTATGTCTGTTAAAGAAAAAGCTTTGCAATATCTCCTTCCTTCTTTCCTTCCTTCCTTCCTTTTCCATAGAACCTAAATTTAGGGCTCAAGCTTCCTAACAGTGTTCTGTTAAATATATCTTTAGCTCTTTTTTTACTTACAGCTATTACTACCTAGGTACTTAGATGGTCCCTCTACTGTAGTTTCTGATTAGCCTCACAACACCCTATAAGATAGAGTAATGCAATCATCCCCATTTTATAGATGGATAACTGAAGCAAAGAGATACTAAGTGACTTGGCCCTGAGATCTCATGTGTACAGTCACAACATCACTCATTCAGATTTGGTCCAGACACCTCTGCATCGTGATGGAGGGGCAGCCCAGTCTTAAGAGTCCTGTGTGGCTTCTCTAAGTTGACTTAAGTCAATTTAGGGGGCTTTAGGGCTTCCCCACTGCCCTCCCTGGCAGGGTGGCTGGCACAGCCGCAACCTGGCATGCCCCCCCACAGGGCAGGACAGAGCCCTGCCCACCCTGCCCCTATGCTCTGTCAGGCTCAGCCCCCATTGTACCTTACAATGGGGCAAAAGCTGAACCCCCTGCCACCGTGGACCTGTCCAGGTCCACCTAGCCCCTACAAGTCAACCTAGGCATCCAGTGTGGATGCTCTAGGTCGATTTTGTAGGGTCCCCTCTAAGTCGACTTAAAATTTAAGTGTGGACATGCTAAGTCGACCTAAATTAACAAGTGTAGACATAGCCAATAAGGCCCCAGGGTTTAGACCATTGTACTCACAAAATGAAAGACTTACACAGGTACAAATGAAGGTACTCACCAAGTGAAGGGCTTTTTGTAATTATGTCTTTAACTCATGGGCAACAGAAGAGAATCAAAGTTTATAGTAAACATAAATAAACTTATACTTGTCCTTTTTCAGGTTAAATGTAATGACTCTAATGCAAACAATGAACCTACTCAAAATTCCTGCAAGTGGTGACAGAATGGCAGACAGATGCCCATCTTGAACATAAAAAAATAATGGGAGTTTTCTAAGTAAAATCTGAGTGAAAATTGAGGAAAGGGTTCAAGATGTGCCAATTTTATTTTATTTATTTTTTTGTCAGAAAAGGTTGATTTGTCAAAACTAAGATTGTGGAAAAGTGTGGGCTTTTAGGATTTTGCTTTTTGCTTTTTTTTCAACAATCTCATGTTCTGAATTTGTCAAAATGGCAATTTTTTTTTTAAAATGTAAAAGTTCCTCTTTTCAGTTTGAATTGAGTTTTCAGTTTGAAATGTAAATTAATTTGGAATTTTAAAAAAAGCAAAAGTTCAAAAATGAAACACTTCAAAATATTGACATGAAACATTTCGATAGTTCAGATCCAACCTGAATTTTTATCGTACTTCTATTTTGTGAAAATTTTTAAACTTTCAAAGTTTTGTCCTAATTTATGACAGAATATTCTTTTAAAATCTCAAATTCTCACAGGATGGAAAACTTTCCCTCCAGCTCTAATAAGGACCGTTACAGGCCCTTTGATTTTAATGTGGGTTGAAGGTGTCCAGCAGTATGCAGTATCACACCATCCGTTTCTATAAGCTGACTCTCCAACTCATTTTATCTTTGAAGGGTAGCAATATAATAATCAGTTGAAAATTGATACTGAAAAGAAGTGTGGGTGGTTAAAGACCATACAAACGGGCGTAACAGCAGAAGATGCTTTGGGGTTTGTATCTCTATATAAACATTTACCATGATCTCAAATTATACCACCTCCCTGCTAATTGTTGTACTCCACTGTTTGATTCCTTCAGCTGCTTTGATTTGCTGTTACAGTAAAAAGATTATATGTTCTTTTCCCATTACACAGGTAATCTTGTTTACCTTGTCCCCCCACCCACCTCCTTGCTAATTGCTGTACTCCACTGTTTGCATCCTAACAATTGATACAGGCTAACCTGCTCTTATGACTTACACTTCCCTGCATTTATTTTGCTCCCATTCTGTAAGTTCCCCATCTTCAAGCATCTGATGAAGTGAGCTTTTCTCCCACGAAAGCTCATGCGATAAATAAATTCGTTAGCCTTTAATAGTGCCACAGGACTCCTTGTTTGTTTTGTTGAACTGAACTAACACCGTCAGCTACCCCTTTGGAACTTGTCAAATTATACAGGAATCTTCAAACTTCTGTGGTTTATAAAATATTGTAAATAAAGGAGGACAGACTGAGTTTAGTTAGTGGCTGAACACTGAATCAAAGCACATTTTTCCTGGAAAAAGACCATTGCTTTATCGTGTAAGGTCATAGGAGCTCTGAATACTCAAAGCAGTTCTGGGTCATGACATGTAGCTATCACCCTGGAAAGTGAAAACAAATGTTCTCCATCAGAAAAGCTTTTGTCAGGGGAAAGAAAACATTCTGTAAGGAAAACGAGTATGAGGACGCTCCTGCAGAAAAGGAATTCAGCAAACATTTTGCTTTTGAGAATTGATGAAAGCTTTAAGTGAAGCAGCAGCTAAAATAATAACCAGAAACATTTGGGTCTCCAAATATCTCTTTTATCATGTGAATGTGTTTGTTTATAGGACCTAGCAATGGATTTCCTGTCCCAAGAATGCAAATTGATGATTTGATACTGCCCTCTGGAGGTCATTCTGGTTCTTTTAAAAAAAAAAAAAAAATAAGCAAAGCACAGAACAACAGTGAGGCAAGAACCATAAATAAAGTGTAATACTTTTAACCACATCTTTTGGGCATGGTCCTGCAGACACATTGTACTGAAGTAGTCCTTTTTTTTTCCTGATCAAAATTTTAAGTGCATGAAACTCTTACTGTGGTTAATGCCAGAATGTTTTGACGAGAGGACATCGTTAAATACCTGAAGAGATCTTGCACTGCTACTTGGGGAGCCTATCACATCAGCTGTACGTGGGCTAGCCTACCCTACCTAAATCTAGCTGTTGCGAATAACAAGAGCAGTAAAGACAGTGCCGTGTAGGCTTCATCATGAGTAGTGCAAGCCCAGCATAGACCCTGGGTACATACTTGGTCCACAAGCTGTCCCTGAAACAAATGCTGCTTTCTTCATTACTAGTGTCACCTGTATTAGCTCTGGGAGCAAGGAATGGCTTAACTCCTGCTCCCTCCTAGAATCTATGGCTATGTCTACACTTGTTAATTTAAGTTGACTTAGTATGTCTCCACTCAAAAATTAAGTCGACTTAAAGGGGACACTGACAAATCAACCTAGAGCGTCCACACTGGATGCCTAGGTCGACTTGTAGGGGCTAGGTGGACCTGGGCATGTCCACGGTGGCAGGGGGCTCAGCCTTTGCCCCATTGTACCTTGGTACAATGGGGGCTGAGCCTGACAGGGACCCTGGCAGAGCATAGGGGCAGGGTGGGCAGGGCTCTGTCCTGCCCTGTGGGGGGGCACGCCAGGCTATGGCTGTGCCAGCCACCCTGCCAGGGAGGGCAGCGGGGAAGCCCTAAAGCCCCCTAAAACGACTTAAAGTCGACTTAGGGCTACTCCACGTCCACACTGGCTAAGTCGACTTTCTAAAGTCAACTTAGCCAAAAAAGTCAACTTAAAAAGAGGTTTAAGAAAGTCGACTTTAATTCTCCTTAAGTCGACTTAAGCAGCTGCTTAAATCGACTTAAGGAAAATGTAGTGTGAACACAGATTAAATTAAGTCGATTTAAGCAAGTTTAAGTTGACTTAATTTCTAAGTGTAGATGCACCGTATGGGAGTGTTGTCTACCTGAAAGGGGTGAGGCTGATTAGGAGGATAGGGGCAAGCTTCATCTTTCCTGCTCCCCCTTCTGCTCTGGCTAACGAAGTTAGCTAGCGTGGCAATGACTGAATGCTGTATTTTCTCCAAGTCTAATTCTGTGGTCACACGGGTGTGAACAATCCAGGAGCCACAGGGTGGAAATCTGTCTAAACCAGGCCGAAGACATCCCGGGGACTCCAGCTGCAGAAGAAAGGGATTGGGGATGGGCTGTGTTTTTCCTTGTGGCAGGGAACGGATCCACAGCTTGGAGCTACTTGTGCATTTTCCCCATTGCTTCTCCCATGCCAGCATCTTTCCCTGTGGCAGGAAAAGGCTCCTGTAGCAGGAAGGTAGTAGGACACCACTGCTACAAATAGCAGTACAAACGGAAGGCACAGTTTGGATGAGCAGAGAGCTGTCAGGTTCACGTCTGTGTACATACCCACACCTGTTAGGTGTGTCTTTACTCTGTGAGTGCTGGTGTAGGTAGGTAGACCACACAGCTATTTATATCCCAGGTAATGGGGACTATGTGGGTACGTACTCTACATGCCATCGAAAGAAGAGTAAATGTACTCAAAAGGATCAGATCGTTGGCCAGCCTTATTAGGTACAGAATTACACCAGCTGAGAATCTGCACCACTATTTTTGAAAACAATTTTTTTTCCAAATGGGATGCTCATATTTCTAATGTCTCATTTGCAAATTTTTTTTAAAAAAAAATTATTTTGCTCTTTAGTTCATAACTGCTTGTTGGAAAAAAGTTTAAATGCAGTTTTGAAATGTGTTCATATCAGACTTATCAGCTCTTAGGGCCCCTTAGTCTATAATTAACCCTCTCCTTCTCTGTTGGAAAGCTGATCTTACCTCCTTTTTTGTGATCAATTTGTTTAATTATTCGGTACAACTACTGTACTTTCAGACATCTTGGTACCATAGTTAGTATGCACGAGACGGCACCTGTTTTTCAAGGATTGGTGTCATATTCAGGTGTACAAGTGGATTTCATGTCCTGTACCTGGTTATACTGTATTTCCACTTCCAAGGTTTTAACATTTTAAACCTGAGTATGAATGGAGATTTTAATGGAAGTAAATCTTGAAGGTAGAGAAATGCAGTTTTACAACAGGCCAAAGGAAATTGTGTACAGTTTTAATAAACTAGCCATAGTATAATTACCCCTGTGTGGCTGAAGAAATTACGGTATAGCAATATCTTTCACTGGAATTTCATATCGCCCTCAGTTTTTAAAAATGAACCATGTATCATTTGAAAACCAACCACAAACATGCAATTTTTTTGTTTATTTTTTAAAGTTAGCCAGCTATTCAGCTACTGTGAAGAATCAGTAATGCCCGGTGAACTGATGACACTTGAAGGGATGTCGCAGTGCTGAAGAACCATCCTATTAACATGAACTGGAAAAGGTCCATTGATGTCAATGGCAGGTACTATGGCATAGTGGATAGAGCACTGGGTTGGGGCACAGGAGATGAAATGGAGATACTGCTAGTGAGTTTCTTTGCATAGTGCTTTGAATCTGCTGATGAAAAGCACTATATCAGAGCTATTTATTATTATCCGTATGAGAGGGGATTCAGTCAGGTCACCTTAAACTGGAGAGAGGCATATCAGTGGGGCAAATTTTGCTCTCATCTGTATTAGCATAAAGCCACAGTAATATCTTTCATTTCAATGGACTTGCTCTGGGTTTGCAGCAGTGTGACCGAGTCCCAGTAATACTGCTCCCTGGGGTGCTCAGCAAAGAGATGGGGACAGTAAAGGAATTATATGGTCCTCCTAGGATGTATGCAAACATCCTTGCCAGCAAACACCAAATACCATTTGCTTTATTCCGAACCAGAGGGTGTATGTTCTGTGTGTAAAGTGATCAGGGGCTGCTAACTCAATATTTAGCTAAACTGAAAAATCCTGACTGTACAAGGTGGGTTGTTTTTATTCCTGATAGATAATTAGAAGTTATTTACTTTCTTATTTTTATGATGACAGCAGAGGTAAGGTAAAGCTGAATAAAAATGAAATGCTCAGTTTTTAGCTGGGATTAGAATAAATGCTTCAAGTTTTAAATTGTCAGAAGTCTGCAGTGATTTAAAGTTTCTGTATGTGCTTCATTTGAGACATTGCTGAAATACAGTTGAAATCAGGGATAAAATGTTCCTCCCCCTCTAATTTTCAAGAAGAAACCATTACTAGACCTGAAATTGGACACAAGGTTTTAACCATTAAAACAGTGAAGTTCTGGAATAGCCTTCTAAAGAGAGCTGGGATGGCAAAAAAACCAAGCTGGCTTCAAAACTGAGCTGGATAAATTTATGGAGGGGATAGTATGATGGGACAGCCTAGTTTGGCAGTTGACCGAGATCTTTGCCTGTGGGTGGTAGATATGTTAATGACCTGAGGTGGGACTTTAGATGGGGTGAGTTCTGAGTTATTACAGAGAATTCTTTCTTGGGTGTCTGGCTAGTGAGTCTTGCACAATTGCTTAGGTTTTAACTGATCGCCGTATTTGGAATCGGGAAGGAATTTTCCCTCAGGGAAGACTGGTGAAGACTGTGGGTTTTTTCCCTCCTTTCTCTGTAGCATGGGGCATGGCTCACTTGTTGGTGGATTCTCTATACCTTATAGTCTTTAAACCATGATTTGAGGACAGGAGTGGGTGGGTGAGATTCTGTGGCATGCATTGTGCAATAGGTCAGACTAGATAATCATATCGTTCCCTTCTGACCTTAGAGTCTTTGTCTATATCTACACTAGAAAAAGTTAGGTCAACTTTGTTAAGTCGACTTAATAAAGTCAATTTAAGGGTTAATCCATGTCCACACTGTGCTTAAGTCGACCTAAGGAGTCAATTTAAGGTTAGGTCAACCTATCCAGTGGTTCTTACTAAGTCGACTTAGGCCTTGTACACACTACAAAGTTATTGCGCGATAAAGCCCTTTATCGCGCGATAACAAACAGAGCGTACACACACAACTTACAGTTATTCCGCGTTAAGTCCCTTCTTTTTGCGCAAAATGTAAACCACCTAAACGAGCGTGGTTGCTGCTAACGCGGAATAGTTGTTGCGCGATGGCCCGTGTGTGTACGCTTCTCGCGCAATGTGAAAATTCCGGAAATGGCCCACAATTCAAATTCCCTCCCTTCTGCACTTCCGCCTGTACTCTATCGCCGTGACGTCATTTTTCCCGACCTCCTCTTCTGTCCCGCGAATTTTTGAATTCACCACTCTCCCTTCTGCCTCGCTGTTCAGTGCTGCTGCCTCTGTGTGCTTCGCTTGCAATGTTGTCGCGCCGCAGCAAACGAGCTCCAGCCTGGACAGCAGCAGAGGTGATGGACTTGATAGGCATCTGGGGAGAGTCCGCCGTGCAGTCACAGTTACGGGGCAGCCGGAGGAATTTTGACATTTTCGGTCAAATTTCAAAAGCCATGACCGAAAAGGGGTACGAGCGAGACACCCTGCAGTGCCGGGCAAAGGTGAAGGAGCTTAGGATAACATTTCACAGAGCCAGAGAGGCTAACCGGCGCTCTGGCTCCGCGCCAGCAACGTGCAGGTATTATAAGGAGCTGGAGGCGATCCTGGGCGGCGATCCCACAACCACCCCGAACTGCACGGTAGACACTTCGGAGACTGCACCCCAAACAGAGAAGGCAGCAGAAGGCGACGAGGCACTTGTGGATGAGGAATCAGAGGATGAAGACTACGAGGACGGAGAGAGCGGAGCCACCGACCCGGGGAGCCAGGAGTTATTTTCCACCCAGCCAGAAACAAGCTCCACTGATTCCTTCTCCACGCCTACCCAGGAATCATCAGAAGGCAGCTCTGGTAAGTCCCGTTCGCAGTGTTCTCTATTCTAGCTGCTACAGCTCAGCGTATACATGTTTTTTATGCAAGGGGTTTTCGTTTTCTGTATCTTCAGTTCTGTACCTTACAGATGTGTAAAGGTGTTACTAGCATTACATAAAAAGGTCATCAATGTATGCCTCGATTTCCAAGTAGTCGTTCCCTTTCACTGAACGCGTTATCCAAATATTTCCAGAGTCTTCTCTTGAAATTACATGGTAGAGCGTTCCTTTGCCCTCCACCATTCAGGGACACTCTTCCTTTCATCCTCGCAAGCACTGCTGCGGGTACCATTGCTGCGCACAATCCTGCAGCGTAAGGTCCCGGCTTGAAGTCGGCAACATGAAGGAGATGCATTCTCGCTTGCAGAGGCACTCTAAGCAGTGTGAGATCTGCCTCTATTTCAGCCATCTCGGGCACGGGATCAGAACTAGCAGTGGCAATAGTCAACTCTCCGTTGTACTACCTCAGCAACCCGTCCCAAGCTTTGGGAAATTTGTTACCGCCCCCCCATAGGTCCCCACTTGTGTATTGAAGGAATGTGTGGGGAGAACATTATTTGCTCCTGACCGTGGCGAGAACAATAGCGGCATTCTACATTTTTCATATCTGAACAGGAATGACCTTCGGTGGACAGTCTACAGCTGCAGCTGAGCGTCTGAGGAGGATAAGGCGGAGGCCTCGCAGGAGCAAGGAAGACGTCTTCCAGGAGCTCATGCAGTTCCATGAGGCTTCTGCGAGGGAGACAAGGCAATGGAGGAGGCAGTGTAGGCAGGACAGGAGACAGAGCAGTGCGAGGAGAGAGCAGCAGAAGGATGCCCTAATAGGCATCATGCAAGAGCAGACCAACCTCCTCAAGAGCATGGTCGGTCTGCTCCAGGCTCGCACCCCCCATCATCAGCCTCATATGCCTTTCAGTGCACCCACGCCACATTCCCCCCCCAGACAGTTTTTAGACCACCATGGACATCCATGGTGTAATGTTAACAGAACCCCTCCCCCAACGTATGTAGTTGAGTCCCGCACCTATACCCACCTTTAGTCCCTACTCCCCTCAAACCCGAGTTTGGATAACTGTTAATTGAATAAAGTTGAAACCTTGTTAAACTTAATCAGACTTTCTTTATTTGTTTCAGTAATTTAACATTAACGGTTTTTGATTTAATGAATGAGTAGATGGGAAAAAAACAAAAGTTTTATATCTTATTTTTTAATAGTTGAAAAATATAGAAAATGGTTACTAATTAAATTCAAAGGTACAATTTTAACCAACAGTACTAAAATGGGTTTTTAACGCATCCCTTATGCGAACTGCCCGTAGCTGCGCCCCCCGGATACCCCTCGTGTCTGGTTGCTGGTAGGCATTTTCCAGACGTTGTGCCTCAATGGTCCAAGAGTTCCTGAATCTCTCCCCCCGGCTTTCACATATATTGTGAAGAACACAGCAAGCAGAAATAACTATTGGGATCTTGTCCTCATGAAGATCTAGCCTGCCATACAGCGCTCTCCAGCGCGCTTTTAAACGGCCAAAGGCACACTCCACAACCATTCTATATCTACTTAACCGGTAATTGAAACGCTCCTTGTCAGGATCCAACTTCCCGGTGTACGGCTTCATGAGCCATGGCATCAGTGGGTAGGCGGGGTCCCCAAGTATCACCACTGGCATCTCTACACCGTCCACAATTATTTTCTCGTCTGGAAAAAAGGTGCCCGGATGTAGCCTTCTGAATAGTCCAGAGTTTCTAAAGATGCGTGCATCGTGCACCTTTCCAGACCAGCCAGCATTAATGTCCATAAAGCGACCACGGTGGTCCACCAGTGCCTGTAGAACCATCGAAAAGTATCCTTTCCTATTTATGTATTCAGAGGCAAGGTGGTCGGGAGCGAGAATAGGGATGTGAGTCCCATCTATTGCACCCCCACAGTTCGGGAAGCCCAACTCATTAAATCCTGCGATGATCTCCCTCATGTTTCCCGGGGTCACCATCCTCCTGAGCAGAATACGGTTGATGGCTCTGCATACTTGTGACAGTGCCACTCCAACGGTCGAGTGTCCAACCCCAAACTGGTTTGCGACCGAGCGGTAGCAGTCTGGAGTCGCCAGTTTCCAAAGTGCGATAGCCACACGCTTCTCCACGGTCATGGCGGGTCTCATCCTCATGTCCTTGCATCGAAGGGCAGGGGCAAGCTCCTGGCATAGCTCCATAAATGTGGCTTTCCGCATTCTAAAGTTCTGTTGCCACTGATCATCATCCCACAGCTGAAGGATGATTCGTTCCCACCAGTCTGTGCTCGTCTGCCGGGACCAAACACGGCGGTTCAGGCTGTGTTGCTGGTCCACGAAACTGATCAGAATGTCCGTTTTGTTTTCAATGCTGTCATCATCCGAGACCGAGTCATCCGTGTCATGCTCTGAATCATAGCCAAAGGCAAACCGCAACAGAATCTGGGCTGTGTTCACAATGCTGAAGGCAGCATTCAAGATCACGGCTGAATCCATGGCGATTCAGAAAAGGCAGTGCCGAAAAGAAGGTTGCTTCAATTTGAAATTCGCGCTCGTTGCTATTGGCAACTGCTGGGTAGCGTCGGTAGCAGAATGCACCACGGGAGATGATACTGGGGACTCTGGGATAGGTACCCACAATCCCCTTTGCTTTACTGGAGGACTGCGATCAGAAGGGGGGGGGGCTTTGTTCCGTTCGAGCGAGCATGGTGTGTACGCGATCTCGCGCAACAACAGCCACGGGAGAATTAATGCGGAAGAGGATTATTGCGCGTTAAAAATGGTAGTGTGTACATAGCCTTAAGCTTTCATTAAGTCGACCTAAGGAATTTCTTAAGTCGACTTAATGAAAGCCCAGTGTGGATGAGGAGTAATTTAGGTCAACTTGAGGCTACTTAAGTCGACCTAAATTGCCAGTGTAGACATATCTTTTGAGTCTATAACTATGAAGGAAAAGAACATTTATTTTAAAATATAAGAAATTTCCATCTTTGGGAGACCAAAATTGTTAAGTGGCACACAAAAGAGAAGGAACTCAAGTTAAAATAAAGGATCTTGTTATGTCCCTTATATCAAGATCCTGGGACTCCATGATTGTGAGCAATATTGATGAGGAAGCCCAGGCTGAACTGTGCTAAAGAACAAGTTATTTTGTCTATACTAGAGCTTCAAAAGGAGTTAATGAGACTGTGTGTGAGATGACACCTTTT
This sequence comes from Pelusios castaneus, assembly GCA_007922175.1. NCBI lineage: Eukaryota > Metazoa > Chordata > Testudines > Pelomedusidae > Pelusios > Pelusios castaneus. Next base: position 2,786,232 of record ML685756.1, read on the forward strand.
AAAAATATTCTTTTAACACTAATGAAAGCAAATCTTTAATTAAAGGTCAAGTTTTAATTCCCAGAGACTCTAGGACAATCCTGAGGGTTGAGAGCCCTACTTCTCCCCTCTTCCTCTTTTACAGGCCAAAAGTTAGGGAGTGGAGGGAAACAGTACATGAAAGTTGGACTGGGTTGAGGAATGTCATCCCACTCCATGCCCTCCCCCTCTTGATTGTGGCCGTAGGCCGGGAATTTTGCTTTCAGCCTTTTGTATTTCTTTCCACAGTATATACACTGTCCCTTGGTGCCTGCCTATGGGCTTGTTTCTTTAAAATTAAACTGCAGCAGTTCAGTGTTAGCTCTTTGGGACAATGTTGTACACTGAGATATCTGTGACAAACTAGGCTGGTCTGCAAGCTCAGTCTTTCATGTGATAAAACAAACATATCATTTTTATCAGAAATATGGAAATATTGAGCTCCTAGGAACTAACGCACTTAAAGCACAATTAATTATTACTTAATTACTTATACCAGTGTGGCTTGGGCAGAAAAGTGTTCTGAGATGATGAAGTTGTCAATTATAGCTGATAATTAAGGGGCCAGGTGCATGTTCAATTTAACAAGATAAATATCTGCCCAGATGTTGTGTGTCTGGTGGTTTGTAATCAGGTAGGTAGGTTAGAAGTTTCTAGTTACTGCAAAACCTATTAAAAGTACAACACTCATTAGCCAAAACTATACTTACTCCTTTAGCAGGTATTTAGTGAAGAGGCTCTGTTTTTAAGTCATAAGCTTGGGGTTGGCATGTGTGGCATGTATTTATTTAGCAGATCTGTTCCTCTGGCAGACCATCTATTTCCCTGTGGCTGCAGAGTTGATTTGCCTTCATATGTTCTGTATATTTAATTTTAACTGGTTTATTTTGTTAATTATCTGATTTGGCAGGGGTGCAGTATATTGCCAAGTGTCGATGTGCTGCACCTGGAATGGATTTATTCACCAGGTTGATGGGATGTTGACAGGTTACTGAGGCTGATTCAGACTTTGAAAGGGAAGCTTTTAATTACAGGTAGGCCTTTAAATGTTGTCATGGGAAATTGGGCTGTGTGAGTGAGCCCCTGCTCTGATCCCTTTAAGCAAGGTAGAAGATATTTGGAGACCCAAATGTTTCTTCTCTCTCTGCCTTGCCTTTGCCATAGGCTTTACTGCCAACTCTGTCTTCCCTTGCTTTGTGAGATGAGGTCTTGTGCTCAAATTCCCATAAGGCTGTGAATAATTTGAATTAGAACATAACAAAAGAAAAGCCATGCCCGGTCAGACCATGGTCCATCTTACTCGGTTTCCTGCCTCTGACAATGGTCCATGCCCATCTTGAGCGGGAGTGTACAGAACAGGGAAATTATAGAGTGATACATTCTTAGCTTCCATTCCTGGTTTCTGGTAGGTAAAAGATTGGGGTTGCCTCAAGCATGGGATTGTGTCCCTCATAATCTTGGCTAATACCCATTGATGGACCTATCCTCCTTGAACTAACCCAGTTCTTTTAAAACCTCTGTTATACTTTTGGCCATCACAACATCCCATGGCAATGAATTCCACAGGATAAGGGTGCATTGCATGAAAAAATATTTCCTCTTGTTAGCATTAAAGATGGCGCCTCTCAATTTCATTGGGCGACCCCTGGCTTTTGTGTTTTGTGAAAGGATAACTATCATGTGTCCATTCACTTTTTCCATGCCATTCATGATTTTATAGACCTCTGTCACATCCCAGCTTAGTCATTACTTTTCTAAACTGAACAGTCCCAATATTTTTAGTTTCTCTTCATACGGAATCCATTTCATCTTCTTGATCATCATTTCCCTTCTCTGAATCTTTTCTGTTCCACTATATCCTTTATGAGATGAGGGTGACCAGAATTGGACACAAGATTATAGCTGAGTGTGCTCCATAGATTTATATAGTGGTATTATGATATTTTATGTCTGATTTTTCTATCCCCTTCCTAACTGTTCCTAACAGTCTGTTAGCCTTTTTGACTTCTACTGCCCATTGAGTTGAAGTTTTCAGAAAGCTAGCCATGGAGACGCCAAGATCTCTTTCTTGGGTGGAAATAGCTAATTTGAATAATTTTGTATTGACTACAAACTTTGCCACCTCACTGTTTTTACACCCCCCCCCCACCCCACCCCAGATCATTAATTAACATATTGAACAGCGAAGATCCCAGTTCAGATCTTGTGGTATCCTACAATTCACCTCTCTCCACTGTGAAAGCTGAACATTCATTCCTTCCCTTTGTGCCTTATTTTTCAGTCAGTTACTGATACATGACAGGACCTTCCTTATTATCCCATGGCCACTTAGTTCCCTCAAGAGCCTTTAGTGAGGAATTTGTGAAAGTCTTTCTGAAAATCTAGGTATGGTATAACAACTGGATCATCCTTATCCACATGCTTGTAGACTCCCTCAATAAATTCTAATAGCTTGGTGAGGTGTAATTTGCCTTGACTCTTCCTCAGCAAATTGTGTTTATCTGTGTGTCTGAAAATTCTGTTCTTTACAAAGTTTCTACTTATTTGCCCATATCTCGTGTTAGGCTCCCTGGTCTGTAACTGCCAGGGTCAACTCTGGAACCCTTTTAAAAAATCCCTGTTACATTAGCTACCTTCCAGTCATCTGATATACAGGCCGATTTTCAGTGATAAGTACCATACTACAATTAGTAGTTCTGCAATTTCATATTTGTTTCTTCAGAACCATTTGGACGAATGCCATTTGGTCTGAGACTTGGTTTAGTTTATCAATTTGTCCTAAAATCTCTTCTATTGACACATCAGTTTGGGACAGTACTTCAGATTTGTGACCCAAAAAGACTAGCCCTCAGTGAAGGTTGATGCAGAAAATTCATTTAGCTTCCCCGCAATGGCCTTACCTTCCTTGAGTGCTCCTTCGGTCATTTTGAGGCCCCATTGCTTGTTTGGCAAGCTTCCTGCTTCTGATGTACTATAAAATTTTTTTTACTCTTAATATTTGCATCTTTAGCAAATTGCTTCTCAACTGCTTTCTTGGCCTGCCTTATTACACTTTTACACTTTAGGTTTCAGTTTGTGCTCCTTCCTATTTTCCTCATTAGGATTTGGATTTTTAAAGGATGCCTTTTTGCCTATAATGGCCATTAGTCTGCTGTTTAGCCATAATGACTAATTCTTTTGGTCCTCTTCTTGTCTATTTGTATTTGATATCTTTTAATGTCAGTGTGACAGGTGGGCTCACCTGCACTAGAGAAGCCAAATATACATTATGGGCGGCAGAAGTCCTGCCCCTTAAACCCTGCTGGGCATGCTCAAACTGCTGCCCTAGTATAAAAGGGAGCAGCTGAGCTCAGTCTGGGCTGGCCAGTGTGGAGAAAGAATGTGCACCAGAGACTCCTTCCCCCAGAGCTGCATCAGCTTTGCCATGGAGCAAGAACAACTCCAGTGAGGAGCAGGTATTCTCTGGTGAAGGACAGACGCCCAGGCATTCACCCCAGTTCATTGGTCCCAGGAGCCTCTGGAGTGCCAGATCACAACCGAGCCCGAAGGAGGCTGGAGCACCGGGGGAGCATCGCAACAGCCGGGTAGGGAGTAGCCCAGGGGGCCTGAGGGAAAGATAGGGGATGGTGCATGCAAATTTGCTATCATTTTTTCTCAAATGGTCCATTTGAACACTGGAACCAGTTTAATATGCAGCAGAGTGAAGACGAAGAAGACATACTTTTTCATACAATGCACAGTTAACCTCTGGAGCTCATTGCTAAAGGATGTTGTGGAAGTGAAAAGTATAACTGGGTTCTAAAAACAACTAGATGAGTTTAGGGAGGACATGTCCATCAAAGGCTACTAGCCAAGATGGTCAAAGCGTAATTTTGTGCATAGAGTGGCCTCTGATTGCCAAAGGCCACAGTAGAAGAGAAGGGTAGATCTCTCCAAATTGCCTTCTTCCCTACACTCCCCATTAAGCTCTGGTACTGGCCACTGTCAGTCAGGATTTTGGGTTAGATGGATCATTGGTCTGATCCAATATGACTATTCTTAGATTCTTAAAACAATTTTGAATTTTTTCATGAAAATAGATATTCATATCTTCATCAAATTCTAATGATTATGCTATAATTTTCATGAAAAAATTAAATGTTGTGATCATTTCAATTTGAAGTTTATCATCAAAGGCAATTTTATACCTCTCTCTTATTTCAGCTTATGTTATGGTTGTGATAGTAGTAAAAATGATAAGGATTGAGTAGTCCAACTTTAGGCACCCATTTTTTAAAATCTTGGTCTTTAGGTCTTTATTTTATTGTAATGGACAAATTCTAATATTTTTAACAATGCTTCTCTTTCCAAAATTATTTTGGAATAAAATAAAGACTACAAACTAAAAGCTATGATATACGTCATCTTTTCCCATGTATCTTCTTGAAACTTACTTTTTAAGGTATTTTCCCCCTCAAAATGTTCTCTAAGCATTTTGGTAGGAATGTTTGTTTTCATGATTTAATGTTTCATGCTCCTTCTGGCATAGCTCCTAGTAATTTGTTTACTGTCTAGTGTTCTCCAGTCATATAGCAGACAACACACATCATTCCCACCCCCCCTTAATGAACATATGTTTCTTCAGGAGAACATTTCAGGTATTCCCAGAGGAAATTTGTCCTTCAGATGCCAATCAACATCATTAGCAACAAAAAAGAGATGAAATGTGCTTTGTTTAGCTCATCTTAAAAGCTAAGGAGCTTCTAAAGGCAATTGAGTGACATGATGGTTTAAAAGGTAGTCAGCCTCCAAAGGGACATTAAAGAACTTTAATTTCAGAATGATCTTTGAAATAGCAGGGGATGACTGGCTGTCCCATGTCTTTGTGTTATACCATCCACTGCAATGTGAGGCTCAAAATAATATTTATACTTTGTTTATACTATTTCCAAAGATAACTTAGTTCTGGTGAAAGATGTCAGGCTGACAGCTCTGGAAACTGAACACCTCCATTTATACACAGAACAGGTACAAGAAAAGCAGAAGCAGTATAAGCCTCCGCCGCATTGACCATGCCAAGTGCCTCAGTCGTGCTATAAAGGAAGACGCATCTGGGAATGGGAAAACCAATCAGTTTCCATTTCTGTTAGGGCTTTGATCCTGCAAACAGATGTGCTTAACCTACTACCGTGAAAAGCAGCATGATTTCAATGGGACTACAAAGACAAAAATGTGCATGCGTGTTTGCAGGATTGGGGCCTGAATCCTTGACCTCTTTGATGAGTGTACCCTCAAGGAGACTGTTCTAGTGATGACTTTTGTAATGCGCCCTTAGTCCACTAGGCGCTGGACTGAGATCACAAACTCATTTCAAAGAGGTTACCAAAGAGTTGTTACACAGAATTAACTTTTAGTAACTACAGGTCTTAGCCAATTAAAAAGGGTAATTTACAGGTAAATGATTCCATGTTCTAGTACTAATCTCCTGAACTGCAGTTGTGGTTGTTACTGGTTATATTACTAACAACTGTGTCTAGAGGTCTCAAAAATATGAGCTAGAAAATATGCCCCCCAAAAGTTTGTAATCTAAAGCCCAGATCCTACATTTTTCAACATGGAGGGAGTGTGGTACAGCTGATTTCAGTGGGGCTCTGTATGAACACACAAGTCTGCCCATCATTGTACCTTGCAGGATCTAGGCCTAAACCCACAAAATGGACAAAGGATGGGGAAAGGAACAGAACATAAAGTAGACTGAAAATTATGGTGGTTGGCAAAAGTGGTGTTTATTCCACAATTAAAAAAAAAAAAAAATTCTGTTGTATTGTACAGCATACATTTTGACACTACTCCATCAACCTCAATCTACTTTAACTACACACTTTAGATGATGGATTAATATCAAGGATTGACCTCAGTTCAGATGAGCCACTCTTTAATTTTGAATTCAAATTTTAATAGGCAGAATTGAAGTGCTGAACAAGCTCTTATAACTTTGCAAAGAAGAGTCTACTTCAAAGTCTTCACTTTCATAGAGTCATAGAATCATAGAATAATAGGGATGGAAGGGACCTCATGAGGTCATCTAGTTCAACCCCCGGCTAAAAATCAGGACCACTCCCACTAAATCACCCCAGCCAGGGTTTTGTCTAACCGGGCCTTAAATATCTCCAAAGATGGAGATTCTACCACCTCCCTAGGTAGCCCATTCCAATGTTTCAGCACCCTCCTAGTGAGAAAGTTTTTCCTAATATCCAACCTTGACCTCCCCAGCTGTAATTTGAAACCATTGCTCCTTGTTCTGTCCTCTGTTACCATCGAGAACAGCATAGCTCCCTCCTCTTTGGAGCATCCCTTCAGGTAGTTGAAGGCTGCTATCAAATCTCCCCTCAGTCTTCTCTTCTGAAGACTAAATAAGCCTAGTTCCTTCAGTCTCTTCTCATAAGTCATGTGCCCCAGCCCCCTAATCATTTTTGTTCACCTCCGCTGGACTCTTTCTAATTTCTCCACACTTTCCCTATAGTGATGCAATATAATCCCATTGGCTATGTCTACACTAGGGAATTAAGGTCGACTTAAAAAAGTCGACTTTCATAAGTCGACTTTAAGTCGACCTTATTACGTTGACTTAGAGAGTCCACACTGGACGCCTAAGTCGACTTAAAGGGGGGCTTAATAAGTCGACTTAGAGAATCTACACTGGACTCTCTAAGTCAACTTGTTTGGTCCAGGGAGAGCCAGCCCCACATGGGGCTGGCTTTCCCTGGACCAGCAAGCCCCTGAGCGGTCCGGGGGAGAAGGGAGCAAGGAGCTCCCTTTTGCCCCGGACCACTCGGCTCCCTTCTGCTCGGGACTTCTCAGGTCCCGGGCAGAAGGGAACCCTCCTAGCCTGGACCACTTGGGTCCTG
>ML685756.1:2793536-2849821 GCA_007922175.1 Pelusios castaneus
CCCCCGATCCCCCAGCTGCTCCTGCTGTCAGCAGGAGCCCGGGAACTGAGCTGGGCGATTCTTTAGAGAATCGGGGGTTTACTGGTTTATTATATTTTAAAGCACATACTACCATATTATACATCAGCTTAGGATCAAAGGTAGGTAAAGAGTATGTATCCAATGTAATTTACAATTTAGGAATTTTCTAGAGGCAGAATGTAATTAACCAAGCTGGAATCTGACCAGAACATTGGCGTTCACATCCTTATTTTGATGGAAGTATCCTGGAATCTTTAATGGCTGCATCTCCTATTATGCAACAAATGAAGGTGGAATGCTGCCTCTTGCCTTTGGAAGATGTCCCTGTAAATACCAGTCAACTCATTCTCCACCTTTTAAATGCCTCTTCAAAAACTTTTCCTTCATGCTTACAAAAGAACTTGACAATGGTGTGCTGCAATAGCTGCTTATTGGGCTGACCAGTATTTTCTGGTTGTTTTCTTTGGGCCCCCTTCTCCAACCACATCTGTTCATGTTTGTTTTATCCACATAATGTTTATGATTATTGAGATTCAGGGCAGGGTCTGCAATAATTATGATGCAGCAGATGCAACAAGACATTGGTTTTCAGATCCAGACTCTCTCTACACTGAATCATGGACAGAAAGGTGATGTTACATACTTAACATTTTCTCACTGACTTTTAAAAACATCAACTAATGTGTCATTTTAGCTCTTTAAAGCTACTTCAGTTGCTTTTGAGAGAGCCTTTGTGGATGTAGTATTTAGCTCACTAGCTATAGATTGAATGGATGTAATTGAGAGCAGAATGAAACCCACTATTCATAAAGATCATAAAGTGCAAAACCAATCCAACAGTGATTAATTCATTATCATAAGCATAAGAACTGGAGCAGCCTGCCAAAGAGATCCTGCAGGATACTGAAGGGAGGATAGCTGCAAAATTAGTGAGCAGAGCCATTCTAATGGTTGTAAACATTAGCTGTTCTGCTTTAAAGCCTAAAGAGGCTTTGGTGAAATTCTTAGACAAAATATATTAGGAAATAAAGGCATTTAACTTCATTTTTGTATTGGGAATTAAAATGTCTGGGGAAGGAAAGACATTGGAACAGATATCGGAACTGGAAAGGAATGAGGAATGCCCACTGGCTTGCTGTAAACATTCCTTGACTAGTTTTTCCTCAATATTCAGCACTGGAATCTCTGAGTGAACATTTTCTTCCCACAAAACTCTATTTGTCTACCCGACAGTTCAATGCAAGTGCTGTCAAGCACTAAATGCCAAATGAAACACTGGAAGTAAAATCCAAACCATATAAAATCAGAAAAGCCAAATTTATATGGCTATAAAAACAATTCACTGCTATTGAGCAAATCTTCAGCAACAGACAAAATATTATAGTTACTGTTTTATTTCAGGCCTTCTGTGCCAATTTATCATTAACAAGTAGAAAAATCTTGTTAGCAGTATACAGAAATTATTATTTCCATAAGAGGCAAAGAGCCAACCCAAGAAAGTTATTAGAGATAGAAAAGAGGAGGCAAGAACGTGGATTTAGCAATCCAATTTCCCTTATAGGGTTACACTGTATAAAGAAGTTATTCTTTATTTAACTCAGGTTACTGAGTAGAAAAGCTCTTCAAAAATAAATAAATTCAATACTTTCCACTCAGTCCCCACTATTCTGATTTAGATCGTTCATGCTAGTTTGTCATACTAGAACTTCAGGACTGGTATCTGATCTTCATTAGGTTTTGGGGTGCTACTTTACCATGTTAATGTGTAGAGGTCTCTGTTATATAAACTGGCTTGGCCGTAACACTTAAGGCCACAGGCAAAAGCCTGGGAAGGACTCCTTAGCTGGCAGTAACAGTGGTTTTGGATTTGATTACACATTTCATGCATTTATTGTCTTTGTGCAGACTTCAAAAACTGTATTTCAGAAACCTAAGGCTGTTGAAGTGTTCTACTTTTACTGATGTGTTTAAGGAGTCTTCAGCAAGAAATTATTTTATCCTCTCCAAATTCTTCTATGCTGTTAAAATGTGACTAAGAAATATCCCTCATTGTCTGTCTAGGGTTCCGGCTAAAGTACTCTATAAAATTACAAAGAATTCCCTGTACTGGTCCTGTAGGATACTTAGAGACACTTCTCACGTCCATGTAGGATTAGTCATTATTGTTATTGATTAACAGCTCTCAGAAATACTTCCTAAAGTGTCTAATTAAACAGCAGGGACACTGCCCGAATGTACCAGAACTCAGACTGCGGAATAAAGTGTACTGTACCCAAATAAATCTATCATTCTGGTAGTGCTCAAAGGCCCCCATCTGTAACTATGTTCCATTGTTCAAGGTGTTAAAATACGTGATGACATGGGGTGAAATGAATAGAGCCAGGATTTCACCTGGGCGCTCAAGTCACTGGGGCCAGAATTTTACCCAGGATACCTGTCCTGAAGAATTTATAAACTAGATTCTCTCCTTAATATTAAATGAATATTTGCTGAGGGGTGGCTACCTTTTTTAAAAGACATGACATTCATGACAATTCTTCTGCCATGTTATGTTTCATGATGCAATATTTTCTACTGCTTTCTGGGCTTTTATTATTCCTATTCTATTTAATATTTGTTTATCTTTTAAAAAATTCTATTCCTAAAATGGCTAGGAATGAAATTCAGACTGCAAACTAAATAGAAAAAGATAAATCTAATGGCATGCAGAGCTGAAATTAGAACTGCTCTCTCTCTCTCTCTCTCTCTCTCTCTCTCTCATGAACAGTTTTAATGAACATTATACTGGAAGGATTATTCATAGTTTCAGGCCAGAAGGGATCATTAGAGCATCTTTCTAGTCTGACCTCCTGTATATCAGAGGCCATTAACTTTCATCCAGATACCCCTGTATGGATGAAGGCCCTGCTCACAAAGAAGTAATAATTTAGGAAACAAAAAGTCTAGGTCCACATAAAACCAAGACTAGATCTATCCCATTGACTTCATTGGGGCCCTGATTTCACCCCATGTTTTTAATCTAGCAGGTGATATCACAAGCCACATGTGTGAAGCCAAAAGTACTGCAGAAACATGTACTCAGGACCAACCCACCATTATTAAATTATACCACTGAAAATATGGGCCAATAGGAGTTCCATCAACCAGGAGCACTGGATTTTGATTTTTCTTCTCAGCTGATTGTCAACCCTTTGTGAGCACATAAACAAATATGAATTTTCCAAACAAATCAATAAGGGCCTCAAAGTAAATTAGTCACATATTGACTAGGCTCTGAAATTTTAGGGAAGAACTGAGTGGCAAATCCCCCAGCGGGTGTCTGACAACAGTGCTCCATTTGTACCTTCGAGTGGGCTAGAATTCATTTAATTGCCCTTCTCCAGTGCCTTAAAAGAAATACACCCCCACTCCTATAGAGAAGCAACTGGAAACCCAGGATTCAGTCTTTAAGGGACTCACAGCAAAGACTGTAGAGTGTTCCCTCCCCACATTCAACTGCTACTAAGAACAAAAGTAATAATGAACTTTATTAAACTTCTAACTTAATAAATCTTATAATAACAAAACGGAATTACTGTATAGATCTATTTACTCTATAATCACTCTATAGATCTATAGTGGCTATTTGGTACATGCACGTTCACCATTTCACAGCTTTCTCCTCTGCAACACATAAACAAGAAAAACAAAATGAAGTTAAACAGAACAGTCCCCACAGTAACACTGTGAAAAGGAAACCCACAAGTTCTCAAAGTTTACGTGGAGTTCACCTGAATCTCATCTATAGTCTTTGTTCACCAAGTCTAAAGGCTTGAGTTGAAAGAAGCAGCTCCCTCTTCTTTGGTTGCAGGAATCTTCAGTAGAAATCCATGTAGATGACTCTTCCTCTGCTGGAACCAGCATCCAGTCAGCTTATTGATTAACCAGCACTCAGTAACATATACGTATGCAGAGAAACTGCTGCAAAAAGCTCCAGAGTAGGGAGAAAACATCTTGCTGTTCACTCCTGACTCAACCTTCCAGTCTCAAATTGAGCACATGGCCTCTTCTCATGCAACTGCCCTGGCTGCTGCTCTCATGGCATGTCTACACTTACAAAGTTAGGTTGACTTAAGGAGGCTTAAGTCGACCTAAACTTCTCCACATCCACACTGGGCTTTCCTTAAGTCGGCTTAAGGAAAAATTAAGTCAACTTAATAACGCCTCGTTTTAGGTCGACTTAACACTTAAGTCGACCTTATTAGGTCAACTTAAACCAGTGTGGATGGGGATTAGCACCTAAACCGACCTTATTAAGTCAACATAAAGTGTTAAGTTGACTTAATAAGGTCAAAAAGGGGCTATGTCTACACTAGAAAAGTTGTTGACTTTTTAAGTTGACTTAATAAGGTTGACTTTAACTCGACCTTATAAAGTCGACCTTATAAAGTCGACTTAACTTTTCTAGTGTAGACAGCCATGGTGTTTGAGGACAGCAGGAAACCTTGCAGAGCATGCTCACAGCTACCACTCCTTGTTTCAGAAATTTCTGGCTCTGGGTAATTAAGTCTGCCCAACAACAGCAGCCCAGCCCCCAAGAGATTCCTTAAAGCAGTGGTTCTCAACCACTGTGTCATGACACAAAAGTATGTTGCGGCACAGTGGTGAGTGCATCGCCACCTAAGCCTGCCCCGCCCCCACTGAGCTGCCGCAGCAGGGAACAATGGGTTGTGAAACATGCAGCCTACTTCCGTTAACCCACGATTGGGCTGGGGAAGGGGAGAGACGCGGGGTTGGGCTGGAGAAGGGGAGAAATGAAGGGTTGGGCTGGGGAGAAGAGATGCAGAGTCTGGCTGGGGAGGAGAGACGCAGAGTCAGGCTGGGGAAGGGGAGAGATGTGGGGTCGGGCTGGGGGAAGGAGATGTGGGCTGCAGGGCTAGGATGCAGGCTGCTGGGGGGTGGGGGACAGATGCAGTGCTGAGGGGGAGGTGGGGCTAAGACATACGTGGATTGGTGTGTCACACACAGCTGGGAAGACTCCCAGCTCTGTCGCAACCCTGAAAAGGTTGAGATCCACTGCCTTAAAGAGATCCTCTCAATAAGGCATATGGGTTACACATTGACTAGAATGTAGCTATGCCAAAAACTTGATTGCTGAAATATTCATGGGAATTAAATGTAAACATGGATGAAGAGTATTTATTTAAAAAAAATCAAATCAGTACAGGCCTGAGTCAAAACTCACCGCAGTCTATGGAAAGACTGCCATTGACAATGGGTTTTGGTATGAGGCTGGATTTATTTATTTATTTATTGCATTATTTGCCCGTACCCAGTTTGCTGTGATTTGTTGGGGCATTGAAATGCACTATTTGAAGTGTGTCTGCTTTGCTTATATATGTGAATACCATGATTAATCACAGTGAATGAAAAGAATCAATGAACATGATTCACTTTTCATTTGCGCCTTTTAGTTCGCTGTCTTTAATTACATCATTTCTACCATTGGCCAGGAAAAATAATATAATTAAACTTTAAATAGATAAAAATAACAGGGATGTTTGTGAAATGTTATGTACTAAGGGTGCGTCTACACTGGTGCCTAGGTCGACCTAAGGATACCTAAGTCGACCTACAGAACTCTGCGTCCACACTGGGCGCTTGTTAAGTCGACTTAAGCACTTCCTTAAGTCGACTTACTAACACCACCGCTGAAAGTTGACTTAAGGCTTAAGTCGACCTTATTAAGTTGACTTAAGTCGACTTAAATCCAGTGTAGACGTGTATGTCTACACTACAGGCTCCATTAAGTCGACTTAAAAAGGTCAACTTTAAGTTGACTTAAAGTCGACTTAACAGAGTCGACTTAATTTAACAAGTGTAGACATAGTTTAAGAGACCAAAGGTCAAATTCAGGCTGCTGTAACTTCATTTTCATCAGGGTAACTTTGCCTGAGGCAACTCTGTTACCCAGATGGATTAACAAGAGTTCTGAATTTTAGTAATCCTGTTCTAGGGCGACCTCTAGTGTTGTTAGGGAACATTACTACCTGCATTGTTGGTTTCTTCTCTATTGAGATTATGGACATGCCACTGAATTGATTTGGATCCACTATCCTGATTTTTCCGCACACAACAGTACCACAAGCGGAGTTGTATTTTTTCCTGTTGCTTGGTGTGTAGTCAAAGTACAGTATTTCACTGAATGTTTTCTGAAATCACATCAAGATCATTAGCAAGAGGGTCTCCCACTCTTTTAAATTAATTTTCATGTATATTAATTTCTATTAAGAGTCTTCACTGTTCAGGGGAGTGACCAGATGTCTCTGAATGCCTGGAGCAATACTGGCATCAGGGGACATTGCCTCCATCCTCAGTGAATACAGACTGGGTTGCCAATATGTTCTGGTTTGTAATGGATGATTGATTTGCAAGGTTGCTTTGCTCTAATTATCCCCTGCTTAAAGAAGCAATGGGACATTTTTATACAAAGCTGCATTTTCCTATCTCTGGTCTGGTGACCAATAAATCTGCTTATATTACCTTCCTAACAGGTTGCTGGTTTTTTTTAATGATAGCTTTCCTGCAAAATGTTCATATTAGCTGAACTTTTCAGTGCCAGTAAAACCATCAGGGGACAAATCCAAACCTCTATGAGTAACCCATGTATCCTGGCTGGGCACTGGGGCTCTTTATAGCATGGTCATGGAGTCTGCCCAACAAGATCACGGAGAGGCAGCAACTCTGCTTTATTGAGTGCAATTGCCTAGAGTAATCTCTTGGGTTTATGCTGTTACCACTGCAAGGAGAAGAATGGGAAGATCTGTGTAGTAGCATCAATCCCCCATCTTCATGGCCAAACCTCCTGAGGCCTGGGACCTGCTTTTAGGTATGCCCTGTGCTTCAGCAGGGAGTGTAACCACGCAAAACTGGCCCCTCCAAATCCTGTCCCACATTGTGCAACTAAATTTCACGGGTGCCACTGCCAGAAAGCTCTCCATGTGCCCCCACCCCCTCTCCAAGAGACAGGAGATTTGTTCTTTATTGCACAATTTTTGTTGCTTAGGTAGAATTAGGCTCCCAGGGGTGGTGAAATCTATAAGGATGATAGTTACTGAAATTCTAGTGTAGGCCAGACCTCTGTAGAGAAGCCTATTGAAAACTATAAGCCAGAGACTGGAACCTGGTGGATATTATAAAATTCCATTTACTGAACCCCGTCCATTCTTTAAAAATTTGGATGGGGTTTGGTCCAACAATAACAAATTTACTCATTAACCTTTTCCAGTTCCCAGGAGATTTTAGTACGCGGTGAAAATTAACCGCACAATTTTTACAAATAATAACTTCTAATTCCCCATGCAGTGCAGACTACACTAAAACTTAACCTATATAAGTATTTATATTTCACCACTTTATGGCCCCTTTACTTAGCTCTGGCAATTTAAATAGGCCTTAGAACAAATGGAAATCAGACTCTTAATATATTTTAAAGTCAACAAGGAGGTCACATTGATTCCAAACAATATTTGTGCATGATTTAAACTTAGGTAGCAGAAGTCTTAAATGCTATGTTTCTGTTTTTCTTTTAAAGACATAATTATTACCCCAAAGCTATTGCTAGGTTTCCTTTTGGGAGTAATAGATTAATTGCCCAGTGGCTGGCTCCTCCTTTCATTGAAGTGAATGGGAGTTTTACTATTGAGGTCAATGGAAACAAGATTTGGCTCAAATTTCTCTTGGTGCTCTGTAATCATATACTTTTATGTTCTTGTACTATTCATTACGTGAAACAATTTTGCTGGGAAACGACCTCTTTATATCAAGTTCATATTTGGAAATATATATTCAGAATTTGGGGTTCCTGATATAGATAAATAAGATGGGAGATGAATAATAAGTAAAAGTGAATGCCTTGGCATTTCCATGGTCACATGGGAGAATTCTTCATGTAGGAGAATTTTGGATGGGTCCAAATGAAATCCTCCAGAGATCCTTTTGTGTGGATAGAAAACTGCTTCTCATCCTGAAAAAAAGAAAATCCTGCAGTTGGTCATTCTGCCCCTAGAGGTCACTATGGTCCAGGGATTTTAACAAATCCTCCATGGCAGACAATTAAGTTTATATATGGAAGATTCATAAGAACAAGGTGACCTCCTTGGGGCTTGGTCTGGGAGTAAAATCTGCAGGTTCATAACTTCTCTAAAACGTCTTTCCCTGCTTCACATTTGTCAGGTTTACAACTGAGCGCCAGCAGGCAGTTTAACCTTGTTTTCTAAAGGACTAGGCCTTTGTTTTTTTTTGCTGTGTGGTCCTAACTATATTGGTCCTGGGGTATTAGAGAAAGAAGGTGCATGAGATAATTTCTTTTATTGGATCACCTTCTGTTGGTAAAAGATATAACCTTTTGAGCTACGCAGAGATCTTCTTCAGGGCTTTGTTGTTTTTAATTTCTTTTTACAGTTCTAATACCGAAGTATACATGATTTCAGGTTATTTTAATAATCATTAGTTAATTTTCAGTGTGGGTCAAAGGCATCTCTGTGTAGGGAACATAAAAGGTTCAAATGATGCCTAGCCCTGTAATGGATCTCTCTGGAAGGACTTGTCTACATGGTGGTGCAGTAAAGTGTATTAAAACGTTATGATTTGTGAAGCTCTTTAATTTGCTGCTCTCTAAGGCTATGTCTACACTTGTTAATTTAAGTCGACTTAGCATGTCCACACTTAAATTTAAAGTCGACTTGGGGGTAACTTACAAAGTCAACCTAGAGCGTCCACACTGGACACCTAGGTCGACTTCTAGGGGCCAGGGGGACCTTGGGCAGGTCCACGGTGGCAGGGGGGCACCCCTTGCCCAGTGCCAAGGGGCTCAGCCTTTGCCTCATTGTACCTGAGTACAATGGGGCAAAGGGGGACAGGGATCCTGGCAGGACATAGGGGTAGGGTGGGCAGGGCTCTGCCCTGCCCTTTGGGGGGGTATGCCAGGCTCTCCCTGTGCCACCCCCTGGCAGGGAGAGCAGTGGGGGAGTCCTGGAGAGTCCTAAATTGACTTTAAGTCGACTTAGGGCTAGTCTAGGTCTACACTGGCTTAAGTCGACTTTAGGAAGTCGACTTAAGCCTAAAGTCGAATTAAAAGCAGGTTTAATAAAGTCGACTTCATTTTCATTAAGTTGACTTTATTTTCCTTATGTCGACTTAAGCAGCTTGCTTAACTCGATTTAAGGAAAGTGTAGTGTAGACGTGGATTAAATTAAGTCGACTTAAGCTAGACGCACCCTAACTGTCCCTGTATAGACTCGGCTGGTGTGAACTAAAAGCTATTTAGTTTGCATTACCTTTTAATTCATGCCTGCAGTTAGAGCACATCATGTTAGAATGCTCTAGAAATCACACCCTTCTAATGCACTTTAGGTGTGAATTTTATCCTGTTTGATTAGCTTTGAACAGTTTAGACTGCATTTGGTCTAACTTTCTGACACTACATGCTGTTACCTTCTGTCTCTTACATCTCTGGCTGAAGGTTTTGGATTCTAGTCCTGATGAAGAATCCTGATGTATTCATTGTACTTACAGTATGGTGCGCTCTCCAAAAACTAATAACCCAGAGCCCTCCTACTGTCTGGGGAAGCAAGGAGCTAGCACATAGACCACTGGCCTGGGAATCAGGAGAGCTGGGTTGTATTCCTTGCTTTGCTACTGACTATTGTGTAACCTTTGGCAAGTTACTTCACCTCTCCACTTCCCCTCCCTCCCTTTGTCTGTCTTGCCTAGTAGCATTGTAAGATCTGTCTCTTACTGTGTGTGTGTACCGGGCCTAACATAATTGGGGACTTTAAGTGCTACTGTAATAATAATAATAATAATAATTAATAAAATACCTCTTCTTTGCAAGGACAAGAAATACACAGGATGAAAGATGTCATGAGTGCAAATCTTGAGGATAAAGCTCTCCAAGCTCAGGAAATTAGATTAGGAAAGTTCCATGTACCCAAATGACCAAATTTTCAGATACACATTCACCATACACCGAGCAAAGAATTATGTCAGCATGATGGGGCATGCACACAGCACCAGATACAGACTTGCTGCAGCTTTTTTCTTCCTTGAAGCATCAAAGGTATCAGAAGGAAGACTGTGACTCCTGGGTTCACATTTTCCCTTCCAGGCAATTCTAGAAGCAGCACAACAGTGGGCTTCTACTTGCTTGGAGCCAGATCATAATATGATTAAAGCTGACTGGGAATTTTTTGTGGGCAGTGGAAATGGAATTTTCCTATGGAAAACACAGTTTGTTAAAAAAAAAATCAACGTATTTGTGGCCCCTGTTTTTCCTTATGAGCCAGCCTCTCTGAAGAATTACATCCCTCATAATGCAATGTGGGAAATGTGCTTCATGGTACAGCATAGAAGTTGCATGATATGTGCTGCATTATGGGAGATGTAGGCAGGGCAGGTAGCTGGTCGGATAGGGTCCAGAACTACAACTCCCATAAGGCAATGTGCGAACAATAGGAAAATGCACCGTTATTTTAAAAAAAACACTCTGGTCAAACTGGTCAAACACTGATCTGTTGTGGATCAATTCAACAAAACAGTTTTTATTGTGGGAATGTTGAAATGTTTCATTTTGATTGCAAATGTTGAAACTAAGTGTTTCAACATTTCTGGATAGATTTGGTGGCAAGGGGGTTCTGTTTTGTGGAAAATTTCCAAGTTTTACACTTTTTGTCCCACTATGGGATGAAAACAAATTGGAACAGAAATTCAATTTGATGATTTGTTCTGGTCATGATCCAGCTCTTAGTGAGTACTGAAATTCAGCTCTGTACTCATTAAAATTTACCTGAGCAACTTCTCTTTTATAGTGCTTACTGATATTCAGAATAAAGATGAGAGACATTCCCTTGTAGTCTTATCCACGAACAGCCTGTTGCAATGAACATGGTTTAAACAGGGCAGATACAGTAGTGTAACAGTATATCTTCATAGGCTACAGTCCTTTCTATATGACATCAGTTTTAATTGAGGATAACAGTATCACATTTTAGCCTCCCTATTGCAAAATATGCGAATATCAATAAATAATAGATTTAATCCTACTAGAAATGAGATTAAAAGTAGTTAAATAGGCCAACCTTGATTCCACTCTGATTTGTTAACATAGTCCAAAGTGTATGCTTATCCAAATACTGAACCATTCTGGCACCAATAGCCAAAAGAGAAAACTGGCTATTATATTTCATCTTACCTGCCTTTTATTCTGAAATGAAATCTTTTTTATAGTCTTACCTGTTGATACTATTTATTCCCATTATAATCTTCTATTGCTTTGCCTTTTATTGGAGCATGTCTAGTGGTTAAAGCAGAAGCGGGACAATCAGGACCCCCTGAGGGCTTACGTTTGCAATGCCACTGACTCACAGCGTGTACTCTCACAAGTCACTTCACCTCTTTGTTGCTTGGTTTCCCTATTTGGACTAAATTCAACAGAACTGTAGCAATAAAGAAGCTTTGTTCACATGTTGTTGATGTGTCCAGTTATTTAAAGAAAATTGGATAATGTTATATTGCCAAATACAGAAATTACAGGCATTCAATTACCACAACCATATGACTAAATATCTGTGGTCTAATATCATGCTAATATGACCTAGAGGTACTGTAATGTGTGTGGTTGTTGCATGGCAAGTGGAAGAAATGCCCACTATAAAGAGTGCATTACTTATAAATAATACTGTCATTTCTAGGTTCCTCAGATTAGCTGTGTGGGTTGTAGCTCTGCAGGCCTCAAAGGCTGGCTGTGAGTAGGTATTTGCAATGGGAGTATGTGAGAGTTTTCTTCAGAAAGGAGAAATATATGAGCTAATGGATAAATGTGGATGTCTTTGGTTACTTATTCTAAGAGAAGAAAGGAAATAATGGAAACATTTGAAGGTTGGGTTTTTTTTCCTTTTTACTCTGATGATTTAGAACCTCTTTCAGTACTTAAGCATCTGTCTATCTTTACACATTTGATTAGTCTTATTGAGGACAATGGAACAATTGGCATGCTGAAAGCTAGATATACTTAAATACCCTGTTGTTTTAGAGCCTTGAACTCCTGTTTGTAGTATGAGACAGTAACTTCAATGTTAGCTGGCATCACTCTGTCAATTTAATTGAATTTTTTTAGAAGGGGGAGTGTTGTGAGGCAGTGTGGCCTTCCCTCAAGTCAGAGGGGGAGGAGCCACCCTCCTTACCCAAGTGGGTGGAGCTGGACCAACCTCACCTCTCCCACCAGAAGTGACTGGGCAGGACAGGAAGTATAAAAGCCAGGGCCTCCAGTTCAGTTCTGCTGAGACAGTGAGGGAGATGGATGCATATGGCTTACTCCAGGCTGCAACCTTTGCTGACACACTCAGAGATGCTCTACTTGGTGAGAAATCTAAGTGTGCAGGGGAACTACCAAGATTGGCATTAGCCACCTACACCGAGGATGCCCTGTTGACCTCGCTACACCCTGGGGGCTGGTGGTAGAAAATAGCCTAGGGGTGGTCGAATGCGGTTTGGCTATGTTGGGGCCTGTGCCCTGTCAATGTGCACTATCCCACTGCTAGGGCCCTGAACAAAGTTGGGTGGGTCTACATCTCCCATTCCCCTGATTCAGCACTTCTGGGGTTGCCACCCCATCATAATCCATGAGGCTTGCATTTGCTATCTATGTAAAATGACCTTGGCTGAGGGCCTATAAACTGTTCCTATGCCTGACCCTGCTTGGGATCTGGGCTCTAAACTGCTGCTTGGTTCTGGCCCTGCCTAAGGGCTCAGAGCCAACAGATTGTGGATTTGCTCTGTCCTGCCTGAGGGCTAGGGGCTCTAGACTGTGATCTTGCCCTGTCTTGCCTGGGGCCAGGAGTGATAGACTGTGCACTTACCCTGGCCTGTGGATGAGCCTGGATTATAAACAGTGTAGCTGCTCTGTCCTGCCCCAGAGCCAAAGCTCCCCTGATGGCCTATTGACAATTCCCCCCCTTATCAAAAGACAGTGACATAGTAAGATGATGTGGCCTCCCTCCAAACCAGTGGGGAGTGATGGCCAACCCTGACTACAGGGGGTTGAAATCCCAATATATATGTACATCATGAAAATGAAATTTGTTAACAGATAAAAATAAAGTCATTCTGATAATAAAATCTCTGAGTTATTTTCTCTCTTTTGTTGTTAATATCATTTATTTAATATTTTGTTATATAAGCCAAACAGTTGCAGTCTTACAAATATAATTGTAGTCCAATGTGAAATTATGAGACAGTGGGTGCGTCTACACTTACAAATTAAGTCAATTTAAGCTTGCTAATTTAATCTGCATCCACACTACATTTTCCTTAAATCGACTTAAGCAGCAGCTTAAGTCAATTTAAGGAAAATAAAAGTCGACTTTATTAAACCTTGTTTTAAGTCAACTTTTTTGGCTAAATCAACTTTATTAAGTCGACTTAGCCAGTGTGGACACAGAGTAGCCCTAAGTCGACTTTAAGTTGACTTAAAGGGCTTCAGGGCTCCCCCACTGCCCTACCTGCCAGGGTGGCTGGCACAGGCAGAGCCTGGCGTGCCCCCCCCCCGCACAGGGCAGGACACAGCACTGCCCACCCTACTTCTATGCCCTGCCAATGTCCCTGTCCAACTCATCCCCCATTGTACCCAGGTACAATGGGGAAAATGCTGAGCCCACTGGCACTGGGCAAGGGGTGCCCTCCCTGCCACCGTGGACCTGTCCCAGGTCCACCTAGCCCCTATAAGTCAACTTAGGCATCCAGTGTGGACGCTCTAAGTCGATTTGGCAGGGTCCCCTTTAAGGCGACTTAATTTTTGAGTGGGGATATGCTAAATCGACTTAAATTAACAAGTGTAGACATAGCCAGTGATGGGAAGACTACTCAGTAGCAAATGTCCCTCCTCTGTTAGGTATTAGTTCCTCCTGGTTGGGGCTGCCTTGTATGACTGATTCCTCACTCTGACTAGTGGTGTGGTTTTCCTATTAATTGGTGGCATTACTTGTGGTTTATATTACAGCATCAGGGGTATCTAAATGAAGTAGGCAAGACCACATAATCTTAAAAATCTAGAAGTTCCTTAATGAGCCAGTGAACTCATATAGCAGTGTCTGTGTTCCCTCCAAATGACATCATTTCCATGAACACTAGGAGCACTCCATTGCCTGATCCTGCTCAACCCACTCTGCTAGTGGCAGAAGGAAAACACATTGCACTATTATTTCATTGGACATTGGTATAACTTTTTCTAATGCTGACCTATGACATTTATGATGGTTGGGAAATAAAGGGCAGCTCCTTGGAGCTGCCAAGTTTGGTACAGCTCCATATGTGACTTTTCTTACCAAAAAAATCACCCATCTCCACAACAAGGTTCCCAAAAGATCACATGTGGAGTGGTACAAAACTCTTCCCCTGTCCGCACAGGTCAATCCACCCCCGGGCGGGTCTGTAGCTTCCAAACAGAAGTAGAGAGTTATGGGAAGGTGTGATGGGGTGGACTTGGTCTGGAGATCCCCTGCTGTGGGAGACAGGGAGCTCTGAGGAGGTGCAATGTTCTGGGCACAGAGCATTGCAGGAAATGGTGGAGTCAGAGACTGTAGGAGGCAGGTGGGAGAAGTCAGGGAAGGGAGATCAGCTCATCCCCCTCACCCTAGACAGTGAAGAGAGGTGTGAAAGGGAGGAATGTCTCCCAGAGGAGCTATGTGCAGGGAAGAAAAGGACCTGAAGACTAACCTGGTGCAGCCCCTGCATCCAGTGGCAGGAATTTTCGATGCCTTGACCACACTCCACTAGCAGATGTGGTAAGATTTATGGAGGAATTGCTTTTTGAAGACAAGAGCTAATGCTCTGTGGGCTCAGCTCAGTGAAAATGCTGGTCTAGCCAGAAAGGAAGGGCCCTCCTTGGAGACAAAAAGTTGGAGGAGGGGGCAATGAAAGCTTGAAAAAAAACGTACAGTGAATTTTGGGGGCAGTGGGCTCAGCTCAGTGAAAATGCTGGTCTAGCACAGGGGTAGGGAACCTTTTTGTCTGAGAGAGCCATGAACGCCACATATTTTAAAATGTAATTCCGTGAGAGCCATACAATATGTTTAAACTAAATACAAGTAAATGTGTGCATTTTATGTTTTAATTAATTGAATTTGAATTACTTTTAATTGAAATTTAATTTTAGAAAGGTTTTTAAAAAACCTTTAAAAAAGGTTTTTAATTAAAATTAATTTTTAAAGGTTGGGTTTTTTTAAAAAGGAAGGAAAAAAAGAAGGGAGGAAGGAAGGAAGAGAGAGAGAAAAAGAGAGAAGAAAGGAAAAGAGAGAGAGAAAAAGGAAGGAAGAGAAAAAAGAAAGAAGGAAAGAAGTGGAAAGAAGGAAGAGGAAGGAAAGAAGAGAAAGAAAGAAAAAAGAAGGAAAGAAAAAAGAAGACAAAGAAGGAAAAAAGAGAAAGGAAGAGAAAGAGGAAGAAAGAAAAAAGAAGGAAGGCAAAGAAGAGAAAGAAGGAAAGAAAAAGGAAAGCAAAGGAGAGAAAGAAGGAAAGAAAAAAGGAGAAAGAAAAAAGAGAGAAGGGAGAGAAAGAAGGAAGGAAGAGAAAGGGAGAGAAAGAAGGAAGGAAGAGAAAGAAGGAAGAAAAAGAAGAAAAGAAGAAAGGGGAAGGAAAGAAGAGAAGGATGAGAAAGGAAGGAAGCAAAGAAAGAGAAAGAAGGAAAGAAAGAAAAAAGAAGGAAGAGAAAGGAAAGAAGGAAGCAAAGAAAGAAGGAAAGAAAGAAAGCCAACGCCACCGGTGGGGGAGGACCCTACCGAGGCCCTGGGAAGCCGCCGGTGGGGGGAGGGGGAGCAGACCCCAGCCCCGGAGGCTGATCCCGGCCCCGTGCTGGGAGGCCGGGGCCGTGGATTAGCCCAGCCCCGGCCCCAGGAAGTCGAGGTGGTCGGGGGGTGGGAGCCCGGGATCCCGCCGCTGCCGCAGCCACCCCGCTGCCCCGGCTGCGTGGGGCAGGCAGGCCCGCGCTCCTGAGCCTGCCTGTCCCACCCTGGGGGCGGGGAAGGCCAGCCCAGAGGCAGGCGCAGGCCGGGTCTGCCGCGGCAAAGCCGCGGCCCTGGGGCTTGGAGGGAGCAGCGGGGGCTGCCGGGCTGCGCGGGGGTCCCTCACTGCTGTGCGGGGGGTGCGACGGCCGCTGCGCGGCCACGCGCCCGCGCAGCTTAGAGGGAACACTGGCAGCGAGCCGGATGCAGCCATCAAAAGAGCCACATCTGGCTCGCGAGCCATAGGTTCCCGACCCCTGGTCTAGCAGGAAAGGCAAAGTCTCCTTTGGATTGTTGGGAGGAGGGGGGGCAATTAAAGCTTGAAAAACATGCAAAATGGGTTTTGGGGGCAGACCAGTTGGTCATCCTCAGAAGACTGCATAGGGATGGGGACTTAGGGTGGCAGCTCCTTACTAGCTTAGTCCCTACTCATCCCCTTAAAGGATTAGTATTGTTTGCCTTTGATCCCGTATCCTCTTCCACAGCTGGAAGAACACAGCTATTGTCTGGGAGAGACTGATAGTACCCAAAGGAAATGCATGAGTGTCATGCCAGATGAATGACACTTACCAGGACTGCTTTCTTACTAGCACTCTTGCGTGTCACACTGTCATCGCACTCATCCTATCAGAGAGCAGGCCTGCACCAAGAAAAACATGGCTTTCTTGCAACCGCTGAGGAGTGAATGAAAAAAAGCTGAGTGACAGCTCCCAGGACAGCTGCTGTTTTGTTGCAACTGCAGGGTGAGAGCCTGTTTGGTGTGACTTAGCTGTCTGGCTTGTAATTAGTGGTAGGTAGATGAACAGAACTGGCTGAGGAAATTAATAGTAGCATTTCCTTCCAAAACAGTTCCATTGTGTGCCACCACCTGAACCCTCAACACTGTTGTTTTTCCTTGGTGCATGGAACAGACCTATCGTATCCAGTTGGGTAGAGTCTGTGGGATTAGTAGTAAATGTATACCCTTTCTATCTGTCCATTTTAACTCACTGTTCATTGTTACTGCTAATGGTGATCCACCTACTTTTCTTTTTGTTTCTGTGCTTTATTCAGAGACGTTTCATCTCCAGTATTGATTTAAAAACAAAATCTGACCTTGTGACCGTCATTTGTTGAGGTGAGAAATAAAAGTTAAGTCAACCAGACTCTTCTTTTTCTATAGTACAGTGCAGACAAGGAGAGGGGCCTGATTCTTCCCTCATTTACTTGTTTTATGTTGACTTAAGTGAAGTTATGTCAGTCTGAGATAAGATCAGGCCTAAGGTTGTGGCTTTAGCCAAAATGTTAGTGATTTGTGCCAACTTTACAGCCCTCTCTGTGTATATTCAGCATATGGGTGGCTGGTTGGCTAGCTGATCTGTATGCACTGTTCATTGCTATAGATTTTTTGCATTTGTTCGGGAGAGCTGAATAGAACTAAAGGTTTATGGGTATAGTCTCTTCTCAGAGAAATGTAGTAATGTGAGTGGGACAAATGCAGCTCTCAGTTACTCACAAGAAACCCTATCAACTTCATTTGGGTATTTCAAGTCTCACCTACTTCGTGTGTGGCACTGATGTAAATGTGAGTGACATCAGACCCAGGGGGGGTACATGCGTATGTGTTGAATTGAGTATTTTAGCTCCTTAGCCCCCAAAGCAGTCCAAGTTGTCTTAATGAGACTTCAGTGAAATCTCACATACACACACATAGGCCCTGTCCCACAGTGCTTCGCCATTAAGCTAAAAAAAGTGTTCAACCTCACACTCCATTTTTAAAGGGGTGCGATGACAGAAAAGGACAGGAGGGGCGATAGGCTTCCCTGGTCACTGGGTTACAATAGTTACAGTTAGCTAGATTTAACTGGGTACGTGCCAGGAAAGACCTAGTGGCAAACACAAATGAAAGTTCTCATGTACTTCACTGGTCTGTGAATGCATCGGATCCCTTACGAAAATGAAGACTTACAGTCCTTTGTATGGGAACTCTGTGTACATGATGGCACTGATCCTGCGAGGACAGGAAATCCCACAGTCCTGTTGGATGGTGGAAGTCGTGCAAATGACAGTGATGTTTGCCTAATACACAGCAGCAACGGACAAAGCAAACAGGATATAAATAGGAACATTCATCGGGATCAATTCCATTTTTTGATTGCTTCTGAGAGTCAATTGCATTGAATCAAGGCAAAGAAATATTACCAGGTGACCTTTGTGTCCAAGAAAAGCTGTGCAATGTAGTTCAAATTTGGCATATTGAATATCTTTATCAAATGCCTTATGAATGATGTGCAGACTGAGAATTATATGTAGAAATTATTCAGCAAATTATTTTAAATATCAAATATACTTGAGAAAATAACAGACATGACTGGAAAATTTCAAAGAAATGGTGATTTTGTCCCAAAATGGGAAAAAGTCTATTAAATATTTAATAGATTTTTTAGACCTAGAGAAATAGTAAACTGATCATGGGCAGTCATACACAGAAAAAAAAAGACACTAAATTTGATAAGTACATTAAGAACTATAATTTACATTCTCAGGTTCATTCAGTCTCATGGTATAAGAAGTCAGTTAAGAGAATTTACTCTGTGCCTTTGTTAAGCTCCTTTGCAAACAGTGAAAAATCCCTTCCAATTGGGGAGAAACTAGATACATCTGGTTTTCTCTCTGATTTGTGCCCAGTACATGGGAAAAACATAGCAGATTGCATGTTGTGTTGACTAAAGAACATACACATGCATTTAAATCACTTACAGATTCTGTTTTTATGATGCAATTGTGAGTTATGTTCTTTGTGCATTTGTAATTAGAGGGCAGAACAGATGCGGAGGCTTATGTTAAAGTGATATGTCCATTAAAACAACCTATACTGCCAAGTAATTGTTCACTATAAAAGGGGAATATACCCACTGTAATAGTGTTCTTGTTCCATTTAAATACACTGAAAGGGCACAAGCCTTCAGGAAAATTTCCCCATATTGTAGAAGTCCTAGTAATAGGAGCATGCTGGATTAGTTTGGATTTGTTTGCTGAGGAAAATGGTGCCAACGCCACCATATCTTGCTCTGGAATAGAGCACAATGACTGTTCAAAATCATAAATTCTTGAGCTGTTCAGTGCTTTTTCACAAAAGCTTTTGTTCTCCTTAACTGAACTTTTACCCACCAGAGTATTTATAATTTATAAAAATATTTAAAGATATTAGATTCTTCATTTTGAACCAAGACTAAAGAACACTCATATTTTGATCAAAGACAGCTGCCTGGTAATCTGTAGTTATGCTTGATTGAGATAGGCTCTGACAGCCAACATAATAATAGACAGACCATTCTTTAACATATTAACCCTTGTGACCTAATTAGCCATCCAAAAATGCAAATCAGATCCTGTGCAACCTTTTTAACCATTCGGTTCTCAATGACATTTGATTTTCCTTTTGCAATGTCAATGTGTTTGTGTTAAAATTTTAAAGATGTTTAGACCTTTTGTAGAACAGATGCACACATTAAGCTCTTGCATTGCTATAATTGGAAACCTCTGTCTTTAGCCACCAGTGCTCAAAGCAACATTCACAAGCTCAAGGTTGAAGATCTTGGTCTAAATAGAATATTAACCATCCTCACTACATGTTTTGCACATTTTCTGATAATCAGTAGCAGATCTGAAATTGTAAGCTGGAAATGTGGGGAAGGCAAAGGAAAGGAAGAATTACTTGTTCTCTGTTTACTTTTACAAAGGCTTCATTATTTCTCTAAACTATTTCAGGCTTTCGAGGAATTAGGTATGGCATACTTCATGTGATATAAAGTCTAATAGATGAGAATGTCTCTTTCCGACAGATTATTATCTTTAATTGGCATTATCTCACCGTCGTATGTCAAATGTAATACAGTCTCAGGGTCTCTCTCTAAAAACAAAGCCATGAAATCCACCATGTGTCCTCAGTTTTCTAGCCCAGGAGATTCAGATCAATAGCTGCAATGAAAGGTTTGAATTCAAGTCAGAGAAATCCCAGCATGGTTTTGCTTAATTTTTGCCATTGTATTTCTCTAATAAAATGATCATTTTCAAATGCTATTGAGCCTCTTGCAACTGAGACTTGCAGCACATGCATACAATTAATCAATGCTTGCATGTGCTTTGTCTATCTTCTTCAGTGTTTCACCTCTCTCTGCCCTTCTGGTGTGCTACTCTCTGCTTCTGTAAGGATACAGGCAATTCTCGGCAGCCATGAGCTAGCTGGAAATCTTTCTGGGAGTAGTATACCTCTCAATTTCTATTCTTTTATCATTTAAACCTGAATGTGTTGTGCACGAACACATAAGGCCGTAACAATGAAGCATTTGTCGGCAATGGAGCATTTGACCATCATGCAATTCCTTTTAATACTCTTGAAGAAATGTCTTTAAAAATTCTAGTGTATGTAAAAATACACAAGAAAGCAACAGAGGAGAAAGCAATGCATAAAGGGGTATTGTTTACTGTATTTCCAAATCTAATTATTCAAAAATCACGAGTCAGGCCCCAAAATTGGCTGATTGGCCTAACAATCATGAGATTTAAGTTAAAAAAAACCCTAAAGTTTGCAGTTCTTTTAATTTGTCTTCTGGTTTTTGAGATTTAGGGCACACTAGAAACCTGCTTTCAGGCTCTTATCTGCAATTGGAAGGGCTAGAAACTTGCCTTTTTAAAAATAAAAGTTTAGCTACTCAGAGAGACTCATGTAATCCAATGACTCCACAAGGCGGGACTTTAAGAGAAATGCCAAATATGGCAAAACTCAAAATAAAATCATGAGCTGGCAAGGTTTCTTCATCTGAAAGGGAAATTGAGTAGCTGAGACCAGGCTTACGTTTACTCACCATTAGGAAACGGGTGATGATTCCAGGATTGTGTGAGTTGAAACTTTTGCTAAAAGCTTTTTTTTTCTTTTTTTTTTTTTTTTTAAACCCAGTCCCTGAAATGAACAGAGTCTTCACTTAAGTTCTTGGAAATTTTGGGTCAGATTCTGAACAATGATCACAAAACATATAGTGGGATACATTTGATGTTTACAGGTAAATTTATCTGTTTTAATGAAAGGTACAGGGGATGACATTTCCCAACAGCTGCCACATAGTGCTATCTGAAATTAACACTGTTTTCCCCTATGCTTAGCCAAGGTCTACACCAGTAGCATTTCAGTAGTATAAATGTAGTGGCAAAACACTCTTAGTGCAGACATAACATAGTTGTGCTCTATTCCACACACATGCACATGTACTCCTTCCTCCAAAATGAAACATAACCTGTATCCCATAGCTGTGCTCTATTCCACACACACGCACATGTACTCCTTACTCCAAAATGAAACAAGCTATATGGGTAGAATCGCATTTTTGTGCAGTATAACTGCATTTGCACGAGGAGCTTTAGCCAGCACAGCTGTCAATCAGATATCATGACCTGATATACGTTGCTACGCCAGCAAAAATCCAGGCCATGTAGACCTGGCCTTAAATGTCAACTATGAGTGGAGTGACTATATGATATCCACTTGCAGCTGTTGACTTTAGGATAGTGACTGTTCTGAATTCAGAGTTCCTCCCTTCTTGTATAATTACAAATGTGAAATATTTAGTGACAACCCATTAGCAAACTTCAGAGTCTATCTTGGTGCGGTACCTCCAGGGTGGGATGGGGTGAAGGTTCATTTTCTCATTGCTGCATTGTTAGTGCATTTCACGTGATAATTCCAAACAGCGTTCCAAACATTTATGGCATAATTAGTGAGTGTGGTTTGTAATGCAACATCCCCTGCAGGGGGAGGCTACCTGCATGGCCTGTGGCACAGCAATAGAGAATAGGCGATGAGATTAATTTTAAAATGGTGATAGGATTAGTTTTAGTTTTGTGGCATGCCAGTCTTCCTATGACCAAACTCTACCATGACTCATTCACTGATTAATGTTACCAATTCCTTCCCCCTTCTTTTTTTTTTTTAACCATGTTGGTTTGGGTAAAAAATATAAGAAGATATGATTGGTCAAATTCTGCTCTCAATAATAGTGAGGAATCAAAGGTAAGTATATTGATGTCAGTGCAGTTATTCTCGAGTGATGTATTTACATGACACTTGGCAAATTTATATTGCAGGTGTCATCTGCATGTCAGTATAGTGGCTGGAGAAACACAGCTCCTAGCAGCTCAGATGGCCAGTTGCAGAGAGGCTAGTGGAATTGAAATTACCTGTCTAGTCTGCACTTGAGCTTTGATAGGCACAAGGGGTGTGTCTACACTTACAAGTTAGGTCGACTTAAGGAGGCTTAAGACGACCTAAACAAAGCCACATCCACATTGGGCTTTCCTTAAGTCAACTTAAGCATTTCGTAAGGAAAGGTTGTCGACTTCATAACACCTTGTTTTAGGTTGACGTAAGCCAGTGTGGACGGGGATTAGTGCCTAAATCAACCTGATTAAGTTGAATGAAAGCATTAAGTCGACTTAATAAGGTTGACAAGGGGCTATGTTTACACTAGAAAAGTTAAGTCGACTTAACTTTTCTAGTGTAGACATTGCCAAGGTGCCTGTGGAGGCCAGACTAGGAGCCTAGCAGACAATCACAGCAGCCAGAGCCAGAGCATAGCACATGGCTCGGGACTGCCCTGGCACGTGAACAGATCCTGGACAAACACCAAGTTTGGGGAAAGGAGTTGTTACTGGGCCGCAGCCTGACTGACATGTCTGGTTGACCAAATGCAGGCCCTGAAGAGTTTGCCTATGGCTGGGACAACTACCCAGGGTGGGTAGTGTTTGTGAAAGAGCTCTCTGCAAGGAGGTATAGCAGTTGGAAGGGATGCAGCCTAGGTATTGCTCCCTGCCCCAGGAGAGAGCTGCAATTTTGTCTCTTGCGGCCAGAGGGCTTGTGACTGACCAGCACTCCCAACAGGACCACTGATCCCCAACACCCTGCTGTACATGTGAGGACTGAGCCCAGTAGGCTACCCCTGCACTATGAGTCAAGAGACAATGTGGGCTTGAGACAGCCTGGAGTCCCTCTCCAGTTAAAAGGGAGAGAGATTGGTGAAGAGTGTCATGACTCTCATTGATCACCAATTCCACCAGCCAATTGAGGCTTGGAGGAGACTTTGGGGACATTCTTCTTATTGTTCCATTCTTGTGAACTATTAAGTATGAAAGGTGGGAGTATTAAATGTTGCTGTGTGGTTGTTTAGTTACTTATTTATTTGTTATCCTTGGTTCCCCTGCTTTTTCTTTTGTCCCTAGTTGTTGTCTTTTCCTCTTCTTGAGTGTACCCCCATCTTTTCTTGGAACAAATGTTTCTTTATCCTTAACTGATGGGACTTAACTTCCTGTAATTATCTGTAATAGCCTAGACTTCATAAGGGTTGCCTGTTAGTTACTAGCCACGAGGTGGAGGTACAGAGCACACAGAACATAGAAGACATTGGGCTTGCAGTGGGTCTTAAGAAAAAAGAAATAAGGGACTTTACCACCTTAGGGTTGACCCAGGAGTAGGATTATATATATATATATAAGATTATAGTTATTGTTCACCTTTTCTAATTTGCCAGTGCTATGTTACTGGATTCCCCCTTGGGTCTCACTTACTGGATTGGGCTCAATAATTCTGCCTGAGCTAATGTTGGTTCTTAGACTGGTGGCAGTCAGAGTCCAGATTCTCATTTATGTAGTGCCTGTGTTGCTGTGCTCCGTCGGCACAAAGTGACCACAACACTGGCAGATTTACCATTGAAGGATTCCGCTGTAGCTGTTCCTATGCCACTAGAATAATTTTTATAGAAGCTCCTAGGCTAACCTCCTCCCACTACCTTTCATAGGGGGTAGGGGAAAGGTAGCATAGCCAAAGCATTCACCCTACCCCAGCAATTTCTGGCTTCCAGAAGAGTACTTGGATTTCATTGGCATCTGGGGCAAAGTAAAGCAGGTTGAGACTGCTCTGCTTTATGCAGGAAACTAGCCGCACACCTGACCAATCAGGGGGGTATGAAAGTAACCTAAAGTCACCTTTACCTTCTCCTCCTGAGCTGCTCCAAATTTAGCTCAAATAGATTTGGCCATCATAGTTGAATAATAATAATAATAATAATTAATACATTTCCCCTGAAGTATTTCAACAGCACAGCTATTTAACTTGAAGAAGGAATTAATACAGGGAAGTCTTGTGGCCTTTTCATATAGGTGTCAGACTAGATGATCACAATTGTCCCTTCCAGTCTTAATATCTATGAATTTATTTTAAAATAAGTTTTGTGGGCATCTTATTATGTTTCCTTTTATCCTAATTTCCAAATTCTCTAGGTTTTAGAATAAAATAGTACTTAATACCTACAAGGACAAGCACATCTGTAAGAGAAACTGGCAATTATGATACAAATTCTCTCTGTAATGTGCATAGGTATAAAGTTTAGCATTTAGTCCATTTTTGTTAGACCAGGTGGGTCAACTGAGATTGTTGAAGGATTTTGTATTAAATTATTCCATTATCAAATAAAAATGCTACAGTTAGAGTGGATACTGAACTGAGTTCATGACAGGGCAATATGTGCCTATTCTTCATTAGTGAATCCTTTCCTGACATGAATATAAAAGAGAGAGATTTAATATTAGCAGGGGCTGCTACCCTATAAAGACATATTTATTTTAAAGCATCTCACTGTTGAACTCTTCCAAGTAATTATTGGGTCCTCTAATTTATTTCTTCTCTTTGATCATTATCTTTTGAAAATTTTTGTTGCTACGTTAAATATTTTCATCGACTTGACATTCATCACTCTAGCTAAAACAAAAGTAATTCAAATTGTAGGGAATCAAGTGAATTAACAACTAATTATTTTTACCATAGTCCTTTTAACTAAAAAGACAAATGTTTTGTTTTGTTTTTTTTAAATATAAGCCTTGTTATGTTTAAAAAAATCTAGCAGAAAAAGACAAGACAGAGCAGGACATCTATTGTGTCTCAATCATGGTGTGAGAGAGACATTATGATAACAGCAACTCGGATGCATCCTATATTCAATATGTTGCTGTCATTCATTGGTGACTGAAACTATCTGAGGTCTATAATAATGCAGAGCTGCTATGCAGAAGAAATACCATAACTAAACGAACATGGTACAGCACTAATGGTTTGATTTGTTGTTAACATCTTAAAAAGCTCATAATTTCCTGAAAAAATTAATTGAATTTCTATTTCCAACTTATTAAAGCAATTTCAGGATTGTTTCTGCTAGTAGTCCTTATTCATGTGAATAGTCCTATATACATTCATGTTTCCCTGTGCCAGTAAGGATTACAGGATTGGGACATAAACGTTGTTCACCTTGACTATTGTCAGCAAATTTGGAAATACATTGGTAATATAATATTTTCTAATTTCTCATGGTAAATTCTACTATGAACCTTTAAAAAAAAACAAACAACCCTCCGACTAGGGAAATACACTTTCTAATCATCTAGCAAAATGAGCATTACAAAATGTGTTTTAGATGGTTATTCAATGTATTCATTAGTCCACCGGTTGAAGGTTTCAGATACAGAGCAGTACAGGGAGTTGCTTCAAGTGAGACCTGGAAATTTTGACTGAAAACAACTCAAATAGGGACTACATATAGCCATCAGTTTAAAGCAGACTACGCCATAAAAGTCAAGCCTCTGAAATCAACATATTAATATTGATGGCACCAGACAGTCCCCAAATTAGATGAACCAAACAAAGGGCCCAGTCTTACCACCTCGGAGGAGTTTGCCATTGACTTCAACAGGAACAGGATTAGGTCCTGACATCTGAGAGGAGAAATATGTCTCTGCAAGAAAAACAACTGAGGGCTGTCATTTGTATTCTTTTGAGATGAAATCCAGGCCCCACTGAAGTCAACGGAAGTATTTTTTTAAACTGTCTTCCATTTAAAAAAGCCATCTCTTTTTTTTCTCATACACATGCAAAATGCACACAGGCACATCAAGTGTTTTCAGTAACTCGTATTTCTTGCCTTTGGGCTTGCTTTCAAAATATTCAAATATATTTGGCTTTTGTAACTTTCACTAATTAAACCATCTAAAGCAGATGGAATTACAGAAATTACAGGGTTTAAAATATCATCCTAATTGGTTTACGATCTATGTGACACTACAGTGCCATTCAGACTGTGTAATGTTTAAGGACTGCACAAAAGAGAAATCTTGCCAATTAATTTCCTTAAACTCCATTATCTGCAATTTTCCTGTCTTTATAATCCTTTTTCCTTCAGCTTTGCTTGTATTAGGTCTTGTGGTCTAGAGGTACAAGTAACTCCACATCTATACATGGAGGCTCTCCCTGTTTATTGAAGGCGGGGGAGGGAATCATTTACTTTTCATGTGCAACAGTATATAAAAATAAGTGAACTTAAGGAAGGCTAACATATATAGACCCTGAGGAGGGATATAGAAAATTGTATACATTGGAAATGTAAATGATGCATTATGCACTTCTGACCCATCTTCATTTTTATGAGAACTTGAAAATGAAGAGTACAATATTCCATTTTTTGAGAGCTTAATCATGAGAAGTTGTACCAATATGATGATTTCTTTTTTTTCAGAGATGAAAATCCTTCTTTTTTTTTATTTTTTTTATTTTATTTTTTTTAAGTATCTTATTTTGCCATTTAGACATGATTTTAACTCACTATTTCCTTTTGTTGCTATGGTAACAGGTTTTGGCCCTCATGGTGACAGAAAAGTATCTCAGTCCTTGTTCCTGTTTGAATGTATATGTTTTGGTAAATTGCTGTACTATGTAGGGAAGAAAAGAGTGCGAAAATCACACCTTTCAGTGCAAGGTAACTACCTGTGCCAAATAATGCCTGCAACTGGAGAAACTGAAGCAGGCATGAATTTATCTCTTACAGTCCCTGTGTGGAATAGTTCAGATTCCAGTTTTAATGATTCCAAAGAGGATTTGGGGTTTTTCTTTATCCCTTTCTCCTATGTGACATTTCAGGGACTTTTAATATATATAAAGAAGATATTTAAATGAAGTATGTTTCAGGAGCTTTCTGTGGAGCTTGCTGTGAGCAGCTTTCAGGATTGCAAGGGTCAGCTAAAGAACCAATCGTCTGGTATTCAGACTTAAAAGGAGAAGGAAGAAAGAGAGAAAAAAAGAAAAGGTGGACAAAAAGTAATGCTAAATAGCATGGAGCATGACTAATGGCACAAGCATGTTAAAATCATTGGGAAAATGTCCTTGGAAGACAAATGAATTTTCAGCAGAATAATTAACTTAATTAACAAATTTGCATGCATATTCATCAGGCTATTGAAGTCTTTCCAGCACAGCTTGATGAGCATTGGTGTAATAATTGTCTCATTTACATTCTGCAATCTACTACAATTTGGGGCATGCAAAAAAAGCCGACCTCTTCCCTTTGACTTTCTTTAGGACCCTGACCCTCCTAATAAACACATGCAAACAATATGTAATGTCCATTCAATACCCGTTAGTTCAGCCCTTTTAGCAGAATCTTTCTCAGACTCTGCCGCGTTTTCTTCCTCCCTCAGTTCCTTTGCTTTATTTTTTTTCCTTTGGCCCAGGTTCTCGGTTTTGCCTCTGCTTGCTCTCCTGGGTAAATCTTGGCACCAGTTCTGATTTCAAATCTCCTGGGCCGCCAGACTGCATCATGTAAAAATTGCCATTTTCCTCTATCTCTGCAGGGCAATCTTTAAAGGCAGTAAGGTGTGACGCTCCAGACTGGCAGCTTGGCAAGAAAGAGCCCATGGATACCAGCACACAGGAATCTGGAGGGCTCACTCTGACAGCTAGTCAATATGAGAACAAAAGGAATTTTTTAAAGGGAGAAAACAAATGTATTTTTACATACTATAGACATATGTCCACAAGACCAGCACAATAATATTTAATTACTAATCTTGTGCATTTAAGATATCAAACTATATAAACAATATTAATGTGTCCACCTTTAATTTTTTCCTTTAGATAAAAAAGTAATGAAAGGAGCCTTCCAGGGAAGAATTGTTCAGTTGTTTGAAATATAGGCCCTATCCACACAATGGCTTGAACCTTTTTTAGCCATGCTTAATAATGATGTGTGACTGTAATTCATCAGTATTATTCTTTATTGCAGCATGATTTCCATGTCAAGTGTGGACAGAATTTTTTTTAATGCAACTTTTTTGTCTTTAACAATGAGATTCTTTCTATTGACTTCAGTGGGCTTTGGATCAGGCCCTTCAGCCAGACTTGAAAGGGCTATTATCTCTAAGCAGTCCACACAATGTTTTCTTAACTCATTCAGAACACAGTCGGTAACTTGATTCAATGTGGATGCAAACATGGTTAGGACTCTGTTAGTTTGTGCGTCATTGTGATTGAAGTAATTTCAAATTTGATTACAACACAAGCCTTATTGTGGTACTTATTTTGCCCAATTCCCCAATATAAATCAGTTATATTAAGACTGAAGCCCATGGCTGCTGACTTAATTAGTAAGATAAGAATTATATATATAACCCCCCTTTTCCTCCCAGAACAGTAGTTATATAAAATGCCAAAGTCAACAAAGAGATATTGGCTTCAATTCAGCAAAACACTTAAGCACAGGTGAACCTTTCCGCATGTCCTCAATTGGTCATAGTTAAGTATTTGCTTAGGTGCTTTGCTGAACAGTGGTGGGTACAGAGAGTAAAGATGTTCTTGCCCTTAAGGAACTGAACTGAGAATTAGGTGCTCTGGGTTCAATTCTCAGCTTTGCCACAGACTTCCTGCATAACCTTGGACAAATCACTTCATATCTCTGTCAAAAGGAGATAACATATCTTTCTTCCCATCCTTTGCATCCTTTATTGGTTTAGTCTAGGCATACACAGCAGCTGAGAGGTGTAATTCCCTGCTTGAGCTAGGACTTAAAAATAGCAGTGTGCCGCATGCTAGCTTTCTGAGTACAATCTTGATCAAGCCCTGGGTACTCGGATGGCTATCCTATGCTGCCATAGCCACACAGTCATTTTAGGTGCTACCTTGAGCAGAAATATTGGATGTAAATCTACCTGAGCTAGAAATTATACCTTCCAGTTGCTGTGTTAGATGTACTCATAGACTGCAAACCCTGTATGGAAGGGACTGCCTCTTATTATGTTTGTACAGTGCCTAGCACAACAGGCTTCAATCTGAGCCAGGGAATCTAGGCACTACTGTAATATAAACAACAGTAAGAAAACTAAAATAAAAAGCCCTATTTTGAAGCTATACGTAGGAAGTTAGTGGTCAGTAGGCCTTGTGATGGAGCTACTTGTTGATGATCCTGCAGAGTTCTAAGATGATTGTCTTCCAATACAATGATAACTGGTTATTTGCTGATGGATCCACAGATGACTGATGAGACCTATCCAGGATCCATAGACCTTGTCAGAGTTGGGGCAGACGTTTCCCAGTAGAAGAGGAAAATTGGGTTGTTAAGTCGGATTGTGGCACATTCTTTCCTCCTTTCCCATTTCTTCATTTCCTGTTGTCTTTGTTGTATCTCAGAATACCGGCATCTTTGCCACAAAGTCCTTTTCCATTTTGGTCAGTCAAAGGCTTGGTTTTTCCATGAGTTTATGTGAATATTGCACTTCTCATGGTGGCTTGGGGGGCATCTTTGAAGCACAATTTAAAAAAATTTTGCTCACTGTTTGGCCATGGCTTAGTTGTGAGAACATGACTTGCTTCAGGAATTGATTTTCTGGCATTTGAAGAACATGGCATGGAATTGGTGGTGGATGACCATAGCTTCAGTGCTGCAGGTATTGGTATGGGACAGAACATTGATGGTACATTGGTCATACCACTTGATTTGGAAGATCTTTTGGAGGCACTATTGATAGGATCTTTCAAAAACTCTGAGGTGTCTATTGCATATGACCCAAGTTTCATCACTGTACAAGAAAGCTAAGGAATAACAGTGGCTTGGTACATGAGAAGCTTGGTTTGATTCTTGATCTTACGATCTTCAAAGACTTGTTTTCTCAAGCATCTGAAAGATGACATAACAGTTTTCAAGAACCTAAAAGGCTGTTACGAGGAGGAGGGAGAAAAATTATTCTTCTTAACCACCGATGATAGGACAAGAAGAATGGGCTTAAATTATAGCAAGAGAGGTTTAGGTTGTACATTAGGACAAATTCCTAACTGTCAGGGGGATTAAACACTGGAATAAGTTGCCTAGAGAGGTTGTGGAATCTCCATCTTTGGAAGATTTTAAGAGCAGGTTAGACAAACACCTGTCAGGGATGGTTTAAGGTGGTATTTGGTCCTGCCATGAGTGCAGGGGACTGGACTCGATGACCTCTCATGGTCCCTTCCATATTCTATGATTCTATGCACTAGTGCTCAGTATTGAATTGTCTTGTCACTGTCAGTTTTCTGAGACAGATAGTTGCTGAAGTGAAGAAAGTGCTTGACATTCTCCAGGGTCTCTTTATTGCTCTGAATTGCGCTGGTCTATTACAATGGGATGCATTTCCCCTTTGACTTATAAGTTTTTGGATATACCTACAGAGAGAGAGTTGAAATTTTTCCTCTTCATAACTAAATTAAGTCGCATTTGGTCTGACTTTTTAAAGTTTTACATGATTCATTTTTCACACAACCTCCATATGAATACTGAATATATTAGCTAAATAAAGATGTCTATAACAGGCTTGCAATATTATCATTAGAATTTACCAGTTCAGTAGCTAGATCTACTTGTCCAACCCTTATCATGATGATCATAATGAAAAATCACAAGATGCAAAAGAACAGTATTGAGTATAATGAAGACCCCACTCACAACTCTGAAGTTAAGGCTTAGTTCCCTTTTGCACTTTAAAGAAAGTCAGCCTTTTCATTTAGTATGGAAAATACTTAGGGCACTTAGGCTATGTCTACATTTGAAAAGTTAAGTTGACTTTATAAAGTCGACTTAATAAGGTCGACTTTAAGTCGACTTAAAGTGGACCTTATTAAGTCGACTTAACAGAAGTGGACTTAACTTTTCAAGTGTAAATGAGGGCCCTTTTTGACCTAATTAAGTCGACTTAACGTTTTAAGTCGACTTAAAAAGGTCCACCTAGGCACTACTCTGCATCTCCATTGGCTTAAGTTGAATTTATAATGTCGACTTAAGCGCTCGTTCGAATTAAAATGAGGTGTTATTAATTCAAACTAACTTTTCCTTAATTTGACGTAAGGAGCAGCTTAAGTCGAATTAAGGAAAGCCCAGTGTAGACGCGGAGTAAATTAAGTCAATTTAAGCCTCCTTAAGTCGACTTAATTTGTAAGTGTAGACACACCCTTAGAGACCCAAACTTAGAGCACTTACTCTATGAGAACAAAATTAACTTCTGAAAATTTACACTGCATCCATTAACTAGTGTGATTTAAAACTAGTTACATTTGTCCTTCAAGAATTTTAGCATCCCTGTCAATCTTTTCCTTGACCCAAATGACGTTACCAAAATAATAATGCTGGCACTTCAAACTTTCCATCTAAAGTTAATTGAAATCTTGTGTATAGCCTGCATTTGAAGAAATTAGATTTGTAATTAATCTAAGTTATTAACAATTTTATTTAATTGTTATGCTTATTATATAGGCTATAGAGGGGTCTTGATCAATAGCTTAGATAACTCTTAAGTGGGGCCTTTGTAAGATCAGAGGTAACTCAATCAACCACTATTCTTCCCTTCCAGCAAATTTGCTTGCAGTAGTTCTTTTGGTTGCAATGACTTGGAGCGTTCGGCATGTCTCAAGATAGATTAATGTTGCATTTGCCACTGCTGTTTAAGATCAGTCATTTAAAGACTTCTCAAGACCATTGCTATATCATTGTCTACTGGAGTAGAGACATCACTGCTGAGGTGAGCTAAAGAAGGAGCACAGGTACATTAACAATGGAGACGTTGAGATTTAGGAACTAGGTTCCTTCTGGCACAGATAAGGCATCTAATCAACCTTAACTCTGCCCTGTCGTAATGCCGTGAATGGGGAAAAAAGGTCTGTATGTTTAATCAGTTTTATGTAATATGGCTTATATCATTGGCATATAGCTATTGCCTGGTGTCACTGTAGGACAGAGTTCTGATTGCCTGAGTATCTTAAGTGTATTGCTCATCTTGACATGTTTGAATTTCTGTTAAGTGTAACCTTAACGGTGATTTTCTTGGGTTTATAATGCATGATTTTGGGATGACTGTAGTGTTCCTACTGTAGTGTTTTGCCCTTATGTTATTAATATGGTCTCTCAATTTTAACTCCCTTTTAGCTGCTATTTTGGGCGGGAGGGGAAGGGGAGGTATGTAGCACTATCTTCAAGGTATTTTATAAAAATTAATTAATATTAACATTTTAAGTATTAGATCCATTTCCAGATGGGAAGACTGAGGTGGATACATTTGCCTAATGACAGAGGGAATGAGATGGGAACTCAGGATTTTCTGGATTAGTGTCCCATACTCAGAGCACTAGATCAAACACCTTTCTCTGTCCAAACAGGTCTACCTCCATTTTCACAGCTAAAAGATGATCTGTATGTTATGGGGTTAAACTATTGTCATATAATTTTGCTGAAATCTGCAAAATATAATGGATAATAGTTCTAAATTAGGCAATATTACCCATCACTTTTAAGTGAGGGAAACACAGCATATAGCTTTTGGAAGAAGAATGGCCAAGAGGAAGGGAAATGGATAGATACTTAGAGCAGGGCAAAATTATTTTGTGAGACCTGCCAATCAGATCATGTCTCTATCTCCAGTACTCTTCTCCCTCCATTTGCATTGATATCAACATGAAAGTTCCATAAAACTAAGGAGAAAATAACAGTGGACTCAACACTGGAGTGTGCTGGGCTGGGCTCTGGGGGTTTTTTGAATTCCTCTGTAGCACAGGACATGGCTCACCTACCGATGAATTCTCTGTATCTTAAAGTCCTTAAATCGTGAATTAAGGAGGTAAATAACTCAGTCATAGGTTGGTGGCATATTGCTGGAGTGGGTGGGTGAAGTCTTGAGGCCTGCATTTTGCAGGAGGTCAGACTAGATGATCGTACTGGTCCCTTCTGACCTTAAAGTCTATGGTTGTGTCTACACTTGTTAATTTAAGTTGACTTAGCATGTCGCCACTCAAAAATTAAGTTGACTTAGAGAGGACCCTGACAAATCGACCTAGAGCGTCCACACTGAACGCCTAAGTCGACTTGTAGGGGCTAGATGGACCTGGGAGATGTCCACGGTGGCAGGGAGCCAGCAAAGTCGACTTAAAATTAGGTTTAGTAAAGTCGACTTTATTTTTCCTTAAGTCAACTTAAGCTACTGCTTAAGTCGATTTAAGGAAAATGTAGTGTGGATGCAGATTAAATTAAGTCGATTTAAGCAAACTTAAGTCGACTTAATTTGTAAGTGTAGAGATGAAATTTTTGTCTGTAATTGCTTTTAGTGTTAATTCATTTGTTGCCCTATGTCTACCAAAGGATTTTCATTTTGTTCTCTAACTAATTTAAAAATCACTTAATCACCATTAATGGCCTCATCTTCATATGCACTTAATGAAATTAACTTTTTGAGAGTTAGAGAGGGTTTCATTTGTCCAATACATCATGTTTTCTAAAGTAATGCTTTTTAAAGTGTGTAACATAAATTCATCAGAAAGAAAGTAAGCCTATTTAGAGCCCACCTCTTTGTTAGTTTTCTGAGAGAGAAAATGGGATGACTTTGCATCATCTAAATAATCTGAGCGGATGAATCAGTCTTCACGCATTTGAATCTCTTTATTTGAATTTGCTTTTCCTGTAAAAAAAAAAAAATTGGCATGAAAGCCAAACATGTATTCTGTTGTTTTACAGTGTGCTAGATAATTTTAATCTCCTTAAAGATGTGGCTGGCCAATGGGAAATGACCCATGATGGCACAAGATAGAGAATACAGGGTCTTTTCCCATGAGTCAACCACACATTATGGTGACCATCACTCATACCTACTTCTCACAGATGCTGTAAGAATTAGCTAATGCTTGTAAAGCACTTTAAAGATGAAAAGTATAATGTAAGTGCTCAGTATTTCTGTAGCGTTCCCATGTGAGTGTATGTTAAGATTACCCATTTTACAACATGGATATAGAGTCACTTATTAACAGCAGGCAATCTGATTAGCGTTCTCATTACTGAATGACCTTTTCCCAGAATGAGCTTCTGAAGACCGCCTCATCTTTGTTATTCTCCACTAATTTGTAACCATAAATTTGTTTTGTTAAATGGTTTTGATGCCTTCTTTTTCTGATTCAGCTCCTTCTCCTGCTGAAGCTATATAACATATTGCTCTGCTTTGTACATTTGATGTCCTAGATCTTGAACCCAGGCCTGGGAATCCAGACAGCCACCCAATGTCTGCTGAAATCTGCTAGGTTGAGAAATTAGGACTTCAGCCTCAGCCAAGTTACTGCCCATGGGAAGCCCTGATTGAAGGATTGCCCAGGCTCTGCTGGTTGTTTCCACCACACTGTGCTTGCTTCCTGTACCCAATCCTGTTCATAAGTCTGCCTCTGGGCTTACCCCTGCCTATGCTCTTGTTCTCACCATGCACCTGCTCCAGCAGGCTTGATCCTTGCATCTCCTCAAGTTCCTGCCATTACCTCACTTCCACCATCAGTTACCAGTTCTGGCTCCTAGCTTCCCCTTCAACTTCTGACTCTGCTTGATCCTTGGCTCTAGAATATGGTATCTGAAGTCAGTTCCCACCCTTGGTTTCGGTTCCTGACTCTGGCTTAATCCCTTGCTCTGGTAATTGGCAGTTGACTCTGGTGCTGACCTTCAGCTTTGTTCCCCAACCTGGATGCCTGCTACTCCCATTAGACCTGCTTCATATTTTGACTACTAGGCCAGTCCATCTACATCCTGATTCATAAGAGTACATGGGCTATAAAAATATATCTTATTTCCTTGTTTAACACACTTGTTTTGACACAGCATTTGGGTTTTTAACTGTATTTTCTTTCCTGGATACATTCTGCCCCTCCCCTCCCCTCCCCCTCAGGCACACAGCCTCTCAAACATCCCTCTTTATTTAGCATCAGGATCACCTACATAATCCAGTAAGTGTTCT
Source organism: Pelusios castaneus (assembly GCA_007922175.1). Classification (NCBI taxonomy): domain Eukaryota; kingdom Metazoa; phylum Chordata; order Testudines; family Pelomedusidae; genus Pelusios; species Pelusios castaneus. Next base: position 2,828,711 of record ML685756.1, read on the forward strand.
CAACAGTCCTTAGCATGCTTAAGGATTGATTTTTGCATGATGCATGATAATGAGGGTATATCAGCACCTAACAAATAATAGCCACTTCACAGTTAAGTTATTTATTTAGAGTGATGGATCCAGACTTCCTTCAATTTCTCTGCTGCAGGTCCTTTCCCCTTACCCTTGCCACCCAGAACTCAACTGTTAATAAATAACATAGACTCAGACTTTGCCTGAACAGTACGTTTGTGAAGTGGCAACATCCTCTCTGCTGGCTGGTTCTAAACATCTGTTGCAGCTGTGGTCACCTACCTAGATGATATTTTAATTTACTCCCAGGATCAACCCACACACTAGCAGCATATGTGCAATATATTGGGAAGACTGCCAATATGCAAAGCTGGAGAAGAATGTATCTTTGAGCCACCAACCACAAAGTTTCTCAGATATATGCTGTCTCCTGAAGGGGTCCACATAGATCCAGTAGTAAAGTAGAAGTGATCAGCCACTGCTTCCGAAGAATTGTGGAAATCCAATGTTTCATTGGGTGTGCAAACTTCCATAGGCACTTTAAATGGGGTTACTCTCAATTCTGGCTCTGATAATTTTTTTCCTTCACTAACTATGGTTTTCATCCCAGGTTTCTTCCTGCACTGCTCACAGCTCCTGCAGTTCCCACAGCATTCCTGATATACCATATCCAACAAACCCAAGAGTAGCTAAAGTGATGTCTTCTGTGCCTAATGTAAAGTACTAGCGTGCTGTTGAGTGGCTCCAATAGGAAGGTCCCACTTTTACTGTTGGAATGAAGGGGTGGTTATTGGACAAACAAACCCCAAGCTAACCTGATCTGTCCACAGCTAGACCACAATAGGTGGGCCCTTACCAGGTATGCAGACAAATCAGCCCAGTGACTGTCAAGATTTGGCTTCTCCAATCTCTCAAGATGCACCCTGTATTTCATGTTACGATGGTTCCCCAGTCCCAGGAGATGGCAACCATGATGCTAAAGCTCAGTTCAGCAGTTGTTGGCAGACATAGTCATCTTCTGCTAATTTTCCCCAAACAGTATTTTATTTTTTTAAACCCCTCAAAAGACGTGATATATGGAATAGGCCATCCCAATATTATTTTGTTCACAAATAAACTTCTGACCCACGATCTTGATTTCCACTCCCACATTTCTCTTGTATACCAGGCATGATCTTAACACACTCCTCAAATTACATCAAAACAAACAAGGAGTCTGGTGGAATTTTTAAAGTCTAACACATTTATTAATCGCATGAGCTTTCATGGGAGAAAATCCCACTTCGTCAGACACTTGACCCATCTTCAAGCATCTGATGAAGTGGAATTTTCTCCCATGAAAGCTCATGCGATTAATAAATTTGTTAGTCTTTAGGGGTATGTCTACACTGGCATCTTAGGTTGAATTAAGGAGGGTTAAGTCAACCTAAACAAAGCCACGTCCACACTGGGCTTTTACTAAGTCGACTTAAGGGCTTCCTTAAGTCGACTTAATAAAAAGTTTAAGTCAACTTAATAACACTTGGTTTGAGGTTGATTTAAGGCTTAAGTCGACTTCTTAAGTTGACTTAAGCCAGTGTGGATGCCCTAAATCTTCCTGGGGGGAGACCCTGCTCCCTTCTCCATGGGAGCCCCGGCTCCCTGGCAAGAAGGGAGCCATGGCTCCCTGCCGAAAAGGAAGCCATGGCTCCCGGGAAGAAGGGAGCTGTGGTTCCCTGGTACAAGGGAGCCACACACAGCAGCCTTCTCTTCGGGGAGCCCCATGCGGCTCCCTTGTGCCGGGGAGCCCTGGTGGCTCCCTTCTCCCTGGGAGCCACAGTTCCGCAGCAAGCAGGGAGCCATGGCTCCCCCCAGGGACAAGGAATCTGTAGCTCCCTTCTTGCCGGGGACCTGCGGGTTACTGAAGAAGGGAGCCGCAGTTCCCTTGTCTCTGGAGAGCCACACATGGCTCCCTTGTCCCCAGATCCCCGCCTCCCCCGCAAGCAGGGAGCTATGCATGGCTCCCCGGGGACAAAGGGAGACCTGGCTCCCCGGTGCAGCTTCCTTCTTGTTGGGGACCTGCGGGTTGCGGAAGAAGGGAGCCGCAGTCTAGTGTAGGCTCTCTAAGTCGACTTAACAAGGTCGTCTTAAAGTCGACCTTGTCAAGTCAATTTAACAGAGTTGACTTAGGCTATGTACACACGATCAGATTAAAGCGCAACAAGGCAATCGCGCTACAAAACTCACGTGACCTTTATTGCGGGACAACGCGTACACACGTTGCTCCCTGCAACGCAACAAAATTACACGCATTATCGCGGTTGAGCGCAATGACTTCTGGGCACCTATCCCATCGTTCCATTTTCCCCTAAGTTGGCGCTATGAATCATGGGATGAAGGAAAGGAACGCAAAGCGCCATGGGTAAAGTGTCAGTTTCCCATGGTGCTTTGTGTTCCCCTAGCGTCTTCCTCGTTGCCAATAGCAACTCGCGCCTATTTTCAACATTGCAGTGACGCAACGCACCACTTGCAATCAATCGCAACAGCGACAGCATGGATCCTGCTATGATCTCCATTGTCGCCTTCAACATTCTGAATACATCTCGGCTTGTTGCTCAGTACGCAATGAGCTCCGAGTCAGATGAGGACACCGAGGAGCAGGGGCTGATCGATGCCATGCAGAGCAACAGCACCGCGTTGCTCAGCTCCTTCACCGATCATCTGCACACGGTGCAACGCCGTTTCTGGTCGCGAGAGACGAGCACCGAGTGGTGGGATCGCATTGTTATGCAGCTGTGGGATGACGAGCAGTGGGTACAGAACTTTCGAATGCGGAAAGCAACCTTTCTGGAACTGTGCTCAGAGTTGGCCCCTGCCCTGCGACGGAAAGACACCAACATGAGGTCAGCCCTAACTGTGGAGAAGCGTGTTGCGATTGCTGTATGGAAGATGGCGACTCCCGACTGCTATCGGTCCGTTGCAAACCAGTTTGGAGTCGGGAGGACCACCGTCGGATTATCCCTCTCACAAGTGTGCCAAGCCATCAATCGCATCCTGCTACGGAGGACAGTGACATTGGGCAATGTTCGAGAGATTGTGGACGGCTTTGCTGCCATGGGATTCCCTAACTGCGGGGGAGCCATAGACGGCACACACATCCCTATTTTGGCTCCAGACCATCTCGCGACGGAGTACATAAACAGGAAGGGCTACTTCTCCATGGTGCTGCAAGCACTCGTGGATCACAAGGGTCGTTTCACGGACATCAATGCTGGGTGGTCGGGAAAGGTGCATGATGCCCGCATTTTCAGGAACACTGGTCTGTACCGGAAGCTGCAAGGGGGTACCTTTTTCCCTGATCAAAAAATAACAGTGGGGGAGGTGGAGATGCCCATAGTCATCCTCGGAGACCCAGCATACCCACTGATGCCATGGCTCATGAAACCCTACACTGGGAACCTTGATCGCAGCAAGGAGCGGTTCAATTACCGATTGAGCCGCTGCAGAATGACTGTGGAGTGTGCCTTCGGCCGTTTAAAAGGGCGCTGGCGCTGTTTGTATGGGAGGCTGGACTTGGCGGAGGACCAGATCCCTGCCGTGATTGCATCATGTTGTGTCCTCCATAACATTTGTGAAAGTAGGGGAGAAAAGTTTTCCCCTACGTGGGCTACGGAGGCACAGCGCCTCGAGGAAGCATTCGAGCAGCCAGCCACTAGGAGTATTAGGGTGGCACAAGGAGAAGCTGCTCGCATAAGGGAGGCACTCAGGGAGCATTTCAATGATGCCCTTCCCTAGTTAAGTTCCATGACGCATGAGGTGCACCTTAGGATCATTTCAATAATGTGTATAAATAAATGCATTCTTCAAAGTATTTGTTACTGTTTTTATTGAAACCTGAAAGATGGGGGTGGGGTTACAGGTTGGTGTAGCTCCGGGTCTCGTAAAAGTAGCTTGGGGGGGGGGGGCTGGATGTTGTCCTGTACCGGGGTGGAGGGTGGCCTTCAAAGAAATGCTTTGAGGGACTGCGGTGTGTGGGAGGCATACACGGCTGAACTGTCTGGAGTGGAGCCCGGACATTTATCGCCTGGGACTGCAAAGCTATCATGTTCTTTAGCAGTTCTGTTTGCTCCTTCATGACGCTTATCAGTTCGTCCCTGTGTTTCTGCCTCCTCTGCTGGGATTCCTCTCTCCAGGCTCTATTCTCCCTTGCGGATTCTTGTGTTGCTTTCAGCAGCTCATTAAACATATCCTCCCTGTTTCTTCGAGAACGCCGCCTAATGTTTCTCATTCGGTCAGCTGGGGTAGACACCGGCCTTGTGAAGCTCAATTCTAATACAAAAATAACAATATAGACATTGTTAACACATAGCATAGATAGCCAATGTAACCTTCCAGTAGCACATTCCACTGGAAGGTACAGGGCGGTCAACACACTACGCTGCGCTGAAGCAGACAAGGTACATTCTAATAGACGGCTTACCGGGGGCTAAGAATCGGAAGAGGGCACACAGATGGAACCCAATATCCCTCTCCTCAGAGTGCCCCTTCCATCTAGAATACATCTCCTACATGCCGCCGGTAGCAGGCCGGGACCGTATGCTGCTGCACTGTGTGCCGCCATGGTTCCCAGGGCTGTGCTTTGCAGCTGGAGAGGCAGAGTGTCCGTCTTTGGGAGCGCAGACACAAACGCTCTCCCATCTAACCTGAGTATTAGGCTCTGGAGGTACATCGAGGAAACCTTTTCTGACCTAAATGCAGATGATTATTTTACAATCACTGCTTGTATTGATGCCCTGCTAATGAATGCAGAGTAAATAGCGTGCACAGCGGGGACCCGCAAGCACCCCCACCCCAGACAATGATATTTTAGCAGGAGCAGAGCTGAATGAAGGAGAAACTTACCTGAACCCCCCTCTGCCGCCTCAGAGAACAAGCTGCAGTTCAAGCCTTGGGTGGACGTCTCAGCGGGGCTGCTGAAGAGCTCCTGGCTACACGCGGTTGCGCTTTCCTCCGTGTCATCCTCCATCTCCTCCTCCTCCTCCTCCTCCTCCTCAACAACGTCCTCATCCTGCTCGGCTCTGGCAATCACCGGACGAGGAGGGGCTGAAGTGTCCACGGGACTTTTGGCAGTGGTTGTGGGGTCCCCGCTGAGGATGGCTTCTATCTCCTTATAGTACCTGCATGTTGCAGGCGCTGATCCAGAACGGCGGTTTCCCTCCTTCGCTCGGTGATAGGTAATTCTGAGCTCCTTCACCTTTGATCTGCACTGCACTGTGTCTCTATCATGCCCTCTCTCTGACATGGCCCGAGAAATTATGCCAAATGTGTCATAATTCCTCCTGCTGCCGCGTAGCTGCGCCTGCACGGCGGACTCTCCCCAGATGCTGATCAGGTCCAGTACCTCTGCCGTGCTCCAAAGGGGTGCGCGTCTTCCACGGCGGGCCGCCATTGCTACTGATGATCGGAGCACAAACACACTCCACGAGGAAGAGAGCAGGAAGTGAAACAGACTTGAAATTTGAAAATCCCGGGAATAAGTTCGGGGCAGGGCGGGGACAGTTTCGTCACGGCCACAGAGCGGGTGGGGGGAAGACCAGAGAGGACGACTTGGGAATGCTGGGACAGTTCCGGACTCCAGTCAATGCGCGGTAAGCGTACACACGAGCTCAAACGCGCAATATATGATCCGCAACAGCTGTTACCACTCTCGTCGGAGTGGTTGTTGGATTGCGCGACAACAAGGCACTTAACGCGCAAGAGCCCTGTTGCACGTGTGTACGCCGTTGTTGCTATCGCGCGGTAATGAGCTTTAATGCGCGATAATCTGATCGTGTGTACAAGGCCTCAGTGTTTCTAGTGTAGACATAGCCTCAAAGTGCCACCAGACTCCTTGTTTGTTTTGCTGAACTAGACTAACACAGCTACCCCTTTGGAACTCAAATTACATCTGTCAATCTTCTTGTTTAGACTAATTCAGTCTTTCTGTCTCCCTTTTGTACCTTTTCCCATCATCATTTATTGTTGTTGGTTTTTGTGACATTTTATAAACTTTTATCTTCTATTCTGCATTTGAGGTCACAACTATGGTGAATTTGTAGGCCCAATTATTGTAACAGAGTCTTGTAGTTAATTGCAGCTGTTTCCTTCGTGGGAGACTGCCAGGTAATGCCTTCTCTCCATAATGCAACATGCACCTTTGTTAGCTGTGACAGCGAGCTAATGAGCCCTCTCTTCTCCCAAAAGAACAGTGGAAAACAGTATTATCTTTTCCCTGTTTCTAGCATTGTTCTCTAGAATTGCAAATCTCAGTGGCCCTTGAGAAGATTAGTCTAATAGTTGTTTTGCCCTTTCCATTGTACTACAAGATACAAATTGGGATCCACCCTGTTGACAAAATTTGCTTAAAACTCAAAATCTTGAAATCTAATTTTGGTGACATGATGATACAGACGTTGTTGAGTTAGTCCATTTCTGGCCTTAATGGCTATGTCTACACTTGCTAAAATTAGTTCAAATTAGTTAGTTCGAACTAACTAATTCGAACTAATTTCAGTTAGTTCAAATTAGCTTAATTCGAACTAGCATGACCACACTGGAATGTTAGTTCGAACTAAGCAAGGACTTGCTTAGTTCGAATTAGCGATCCCCATTCATTTCAATGGCCGGCAAATTCAAACTAAGATATTAGTTCGAATTAACATGGCCACATTGGTTAATTGGAACTATTTAGTTCAAATTAACCCCTTAGTTCGAATACCCTATTGGAACTTCTTAGTTTGAATTAAGGAAGCCCTTAATTCGAACTAGCTAAAGCCTAGCGTAGCCATGGCTTTAGTTAGTTCGAATTAAGCCTCCTTAATTCGAACTAACTTGCCAGTGTAGACATAGCCAATGACTGGTGTGTTGGATGGTAAAAGAAGTTACTAACTGAAATGAGTCCTTAAACTTGATTTCTCTGCATTTTTGCTCCACAATTTAAAAGAGATAACAGCACTATCAATGAATGTAAACATCGTTGAGATGTGCAAACAGAAACTTTAGTTTGTGCTTGCAAGTACAACTTGTTGGAGAATGGGTTGATTTCCGCCCTCCCTTCCCCCCGCCCATGGGTAATTTTGACTTTTAATCAAAAACCAAAATGTTTTCAGGCTTTTTTTTTTTTTTTGACAAAATGTCAAAAATTGCTGTGTAAAGTGGACATTTTCTGCAGAAAGATTCTTTTAGTCATAAATCCAATTGTTTATTGAAAACTAGAGCCCATAGGGTACGTCTACACTGGCAAGTTAGGTCGACTTAAGGAGGCTTAAGCAGACCTAAACAAAGCCGCGTCCACACTGGGCTTTCCTTAAGTCAACTTAAGACCTTCCTTAAGTCAACTTAAGAACAGCTTATGTCGACTTAACACCTCCTCTGAGGTCAATTTAAACCTTAAGTCAACTTCTTAAGTCAACTTAAAGCCTGTGTGGACAGGGATTAGTTCTAAGTCAACCTTGTTAAGTAGACTTAACGGCTTTAAGTCAACTTAATAAGGTCAACTTAAGTCAATTTAAAGTATTGCCGCTCTGTTAGGTTGACTTAACAAGGTCAACTTTAGGTCGACTTAAAGTCAACCTTGTTAAGTTGACTTAACAAAATCGACTTAACTTTGCTGGTGTAGACATAGCCACACTGTCAATCACATTGCTGATGCTATAGATTATCTGATGGCATTTTTCCATCAAAGATTGTTGCAGTTTAAAGGAAGGGCAAGTCTTCGGTCCATCAAGCACAGTGGAATTTCCTAATGTATCACACTTTTAGAAACAAGGTGCTGGACAAAGTAATGTTTCTGCTGATTCTCTGGACTAGATTAACCAAGTGGTTGTGCTTCATTTATTTTTAAATAATATTAAACAAATGCCATCCGCAGTTGCAATCTACCTTTTTGGGGAGTTTAATTGATAATTGCAGAATTACTTGGATCATTTATATATTTAAGGCAGACTGACATTTCATTAATATTAAGTTATGATATTATCTGCATATTTTCTATTTTAATAAAAATATAGAGTCATAAAAAATATATTTAACATACACTGAATCCCGCAGTCTTTAGTCAGGCAAAATGCCCACTGAATTTAATGGGAGTTATTGCTTGAGTAAGAACTGATGGATTTATTTTTCCTTAGGAAATTGATAGCTATAGCTGATCAGTAACAGAATAAATCACATTCATAACACTTGAGAAAAAAAATCTTGTGGCCCCTAGTGGCCACCGCTAATATTGAATTCTCAATTAGCATGATATGCAGTCTTCAAACAGCTCTGCCAGTCTGGAGAAGGAATTTGGAGTTAAGCCAGAGAAGAAATAAGGGCTGTATATACACTGGCTATTTCCTCTGCAGAATGGGAGCTCTCTGGACAATAGATGTCAAGGAATGGCTATATAACTTGGAGGAATGATTCTCTTCCACTTAGTCTGCACTGAGAACCTTGGCCATTAAAAACTGCTTAAGGGCAAATATTTGGGCCTCCGCACACTCATCCCCTTCTGGAACTAAATATTTTAAAAATATTTAACTTGCTGTCTTAATGTCTGTATATAATACACAGTTAAATTTCACTTTTTGATGGTTGTGTAAATGAAGTATTTCATCACAGAAAAGAAAGTTCCTATAATTTTTTCCTGAAGTCCCTCTGACAGTTTGCTGCCATATATATCAGTGCATTTGTCAAAAGCTTTGACACAGATATCAAGTTTTGGCAACCAGTGAATTTGAATATTGTGGCCTAGTACATATCTATTCATAGAGTCAAATTCAGGACTGCTGTAGGTGGGTGCAACTTCATTGACTTGAACTGAAAGGCAGACGCCTACACTTGATCTGATTTTAGACTTATAAAGTTTGTGTGAGAGCAATTTGGGGAGTGTTCAAAATGGTCCTATGAGGCCCAGCTCCAATTTTGCCTTAAAGAGGAGTTATATCAAATATATCTAGGCCTTATGAAAACAGCAACCGCCTGAGAATGAATAAGATGCAAAAACAGAGGGGTTCTTTACAGCTGGGATCATATACAGTAGGAAGTCAGCTGTATTTATTCTGATTTAAATTAAATCATCAAATAAGGAGGAGCCTAAACTGTGTAGCCATGTGCTCCAATTGCTTCTCCTTCCATGCTCTGTTGCATCTTGTTACCTTCACTCCCCCCACTTGCCACATATCATGTCACTTCTGATGTTAGACCATAAGCAGTTTGGGGTGGGATCCTACTTTTCCAGTTGTTTTCTCAAACTCTCTGTGCATTTTTGGGAGCTGCAAATACATTAAATAACAGAAGGGCCCTGATATCAACTATATCTATGCAGAGGCCAGGAATCTCCCTGATTTTTCACTTAGCAGTTTCCTACTAAATCTTCAATGGGACAGGAAGGTGGGGTTGGGCCTTCACCCTCACAGAAGAAAACATGTCACCAGGCCAGAGCTTCTCCCTAGGTTTGACGCATGTGCTGCCATGCTCGGTCTTTTCGAGGATGTTTATTTCTTGCGCAGAACATAGCAGAGAACACAGTCTTAATTCAGTCCTTTTTCCCAATTTTCAGGACTGCCCCTCCCAGGGCTCCCTGGCTTTCCTGCCCCTAGCAGCGTCCCAGCCTCAGTCAACTCTGCTCCCCACTTGCAGCAGCAGCTTCAGGGCTGCTTCCCTGAGCTTCTGGCCTCTTATTCCAGAGACACACCATAGGAGCTAGCTTCAGTCCAGTGTGTCTTTCCCTTCACAGGACTCAGCCTATCTCAGTCCTTCCTCCCCAGCTGCCTAGTAGCAGCTCTTGATAGACTCAAGTGTAGCTCATTTAATTAGTTAGATTGGTCACCCTGGTTCAGGGGAGCTAGGCCTACTCTATCCACAGCGTGCATCAACACTGGCAACTTAGGTTGACTTAAGGAGGCTTAAGTTGACCTAAACAAAGCCAGGTCCACATTGGGCTTTTATTAAGTCGATTTAAGCATTTCCTTAAGTCGACTTAAGGAAAGCTTAAGTCGACTTAACACCTCGTTTTAGGTTGACTTAAGCTTTAAGTCGACTACTTAAATTGACTTAAAGCCAGTGTGGACAGGGATTAACACCTAAGTCAACCTTATTAAGTTGACTTAAAGTGTAAAGTCGACTTAATAAGGTCAACAAGGGGCTATGTCTACACTAAAAAAGTTAAGTTGACTTTGTTAACAAAATGGACTTAACTTTTCTAGCATAGACATAGCCACACTGACCAGCTGCCCCATAACTCTCTGGAAATGGGCCAGGTCACTTATGACCACCCATTGTACTGCTAAGGAGTAATCTCCTACCCACTGTCCCTGAAACCACTTCCAAGAGAGTTTCATGTCGCAGAGAGGAAAAGAGAGCTGACATGATGAGCTGTAATGTACCAGGAGATATTTGAGCCATTGGCTATTATCTTTGAAAAGCCATGGAAGACTGGGGAGATCCCAGAGCATGGGAAAAGAGTAAATATAATGCCCATCTATAAAAAGGGAAATAAGGACAACCCAGGGAATTATAGACCACTCAGCTTAACCTCTGTACTAGGAAAAATAATGGGGCAAATAATTAAGGAATCAATTAGCAAACATCTAGAAGAGAATAAGATGTTATGTGATAGTCAGCGTGGATTTGTCAAGAATAAATCGTGTCAAACCAACCTGATAGTTTTATATGACGGGGCAACAAGCCTTGTGAATAGGGGAGAAGAGGTAGATCTAGACTTTAGTAAGGCTTTTGATATGGTCTCGCATCACCTTCTAATTAACAAACCAGGCAAGTACAATCTAAACGGAGCTACTATAAGATGGGTGCAAAATTAGTTAGATAACTGCTCCCACAGAGTACTTATCAATGGTTCACAGTCATGCTAGAAGGGCATAATGAGCGGGGGTACTTCAGGGACAAGAAGCAATAGGCTTAAATTACAGCAAGGGAGGTCTAAATTGAATATTAGGAAAAAAATCTTAAACTGTCAGGGTGATTAACCACTGGAATAAGTTGCCTAGGCAGGTTGTGGAATCTCCACCATTGGAAGATTTGAAGAGCAGGTTAGACAAACACCTGGCAGGGATAGTTTAAGATGGTACTTGGTCCTGCCTTCCAGTTTCTATGATTCTACTACTGCTCTCATGGGTTTGTGGTAGATGCTGCCACCTCTATAACTGTGACTCCATGACTTGTTGATCCTCTGCACTGGAAGCTCCCGTGGCCAACTCCTTTACTGTCCTGCCCAAACCAAGGTCCAGCAGGGATTTTTCCTTTCTACCTGCTGAGATAGAAGAGGCAATACCGTCTGCAAGATCTGCAGCTGTTGTGCTTCCTAACTGTGCCACAGGCACATCTAGACACACTCATGCACCACACTCTCCATTTCTTCACCCTCATGTCCCACTTTGATAGCAAATAGCAGGACCTTTTACCACCTGTCGAGGATGAGACACCTCAGTGAGCCAGTCTATATTCCACTTAGGTTCCACGGCCCGTTGGAGATATTGGCTGTTGGCTCCTTCATGGAGCCGTGAGCATGGGTTGGTACCTGGTGTGGTTCATTCCTCATCCTGTCCCTTTTGTGGCATGAGGGAGATCTTGGTGTATGTTTGTCTAGAGAGTTCCAGGTTGCAGCCCCTATTTTGGCTCCTCCAGAATCTCCTCCTGAAGTTCTGGCTGCACTTCTCCCCACACCTTCTGTTCTATGCACATGCCATCTTCAGCCTTACAAAGTCGTTGGACCTCCTAGTCAACTTCTTTGCCTTGGCAAGGTGCCAATCTATAAAACTAGGGAGATGTTGAATGAAGAGGCACTCTGAGACTGTGGAGCCTATTTCCATTCCTCCATCCAATCACGTATCTGGGCAAAATTCCTCTGGGCCGCACCTGGTAACTCTTTAGTTATTTTTGAGGAGCAGCGGGCACTGTCTGGGCTTCTCTGCTCATTGTTCCCTTCAGGTTCTCTCTGTTTAGCCCTCTGCCCTTTATATCTATTCCTGTTTTGTCATTTGTTGTCCCCACTCCCCCTCCCAAATTACTTGAGTACCAGGCCCAGAAGTTCCTCCCCTTAGGCTGGGGGAGAAGCTTTTAGCCTTGTGCGGGCTTGCGCTGGCCCACTTCCTGGAACCCAAATAGTAGGAGAGGCAATAAGGCCCATTGACTGAACATTTTAATGTGGAACAAGAAAGCCAATATAGAGAATGTTAACATTCCCCAAGAGGATGCAATTTACTGCAAATATCAAGATCAAGCCTGACTCTTGGCAATGATATAAGTGTAAGAAAGGGGGAAAAACAGTTTGTTGTAGATATTTTAAGGATTAGAACACAGGTGTCACAGTACATCTAAATGTGTCCCTGTATTTCATGTCCAAATAAGAGTCTCTTGAGATTGTTGTAAAAGGCTGAAACTCAGTGGGTTAACATATTGTCTTGTCTTATCAATACTTACTTTGAGCTGCATTATTGGCATTAGAAATACAATGTAAAATATAGCATTACTTTGCATCTATTCTATTTTACTTTCCTTGGAAGATGACAGTGTTCATACACATAAACACCCACACTTGAACCTTAACAAGCCCCTAAACATTGAGTACAACGTGACCAAGGTACATCTTTCACACACCATCCCCTTTTGTTCACTAGCTATAAAACTGAACAACTGTGACTGAGAGACTTTGGCCTGGGTCCAGAGCCTAGCTAGATACATCCGCACTTGGCTTTGTGCCCAAACATATAATATTCAAATGTGAATTGTTAGTTTTTCTTTGAATCATCCTTTTTACTTCATTTTTTCTGGGGAAGGTGTAGTGCCTGCAACCTGCTTCCCTATGTTTGTGTCTGATTTTACTGCCACTTCTAACTTCTTTTTTTCCCTGAGGAATTCAGAAGAGATGAAACAGTATAGAAATCAAATAGGGTCCTGTTGAAATTATTCTTTTAAAAACATATGAGGTCATAAATAATGGTTTCTTTTCTATTGTTTATTTTAAGCCATCTACAGAAGATGGTAAAACTTTTAAAAATTCTGTATAAATGTTTTAATTATTTACTACTTTCTGTAGGATGTTTCCAGACAAGCAGCTTTCTTTAGCTGATAGAGAAGTAAATAACATACTGCCAATTAATAATTATAACAATGTATTCACACTAAAGGCCCTCCAGCCTCACAGAAGAAATAGCCACCCCAAACCACCAAGTGGTGAAAGTCAGAGAGATTGGTACAGGCATCCTATGGACCTGATCCAAAGCCTATCAAAGTGAATGGTAAGACCACACTTGAATTCAGGAGTAGATTTTTGTCTGCAATTGAATTTTACTTAGATCATTCCTGTGCTAAATGGCTTATGTTGCTTGTGACTGAATTAGGAAAGTATACAACCTACCGTATATACAACATGCATGTGTATCAGATGTGAGGTCAATTCTGTGGTGATTTACACCTCTTTTTACTATAGTAAAGTCAATGTGGTAGGTTGACACTGAATTTGACCCTTGGCCTTCAGCCAAGAAGACATTTACCATATTACCTGCGTTTTTAGTGTAGTTATTAAAGCTGACAATGCTCAGCAGCAGTACCAATTATATTGGTGTAAATAAGAGATTATAATGTGGTTAGGGCTAATACAATTGACAATATGTTCATTTAGTAAACAAGATTGTCAGTATGTATAAAACATCAACAACATGTTAAAGCCTGATATTTCATAAGACAGTGGAGCATGGGGAGTGCTTTGAGACAGCAAGCTGAAAAAAACATTTCATTTATAAACGAAATGTGTTTTAGTATTATAAACCCCGGCAGACAATTTGCTCATTGGGGCTAATAATTTAAGATCTTCTCTTCTTTGAGAGCCAGCTGAACACAAAAGAGAGAGAGAGAGATGTTCAGAATTTTCAGTGGTGGTATTTTTAGGTCCATAGAAGTGAGATTTCTTTATTTTGTTCATTTCCCTATTGAAACATACTATATTCTCTATAGCAGCATGGTACTCAAAGTATTGTTTTATTAATGTTTTAAACATCTACATACACTTCATATGCAAATAATGACAATTTGTAAACTAAAAATACACACCAGCATCAAGCAACTGCCCTCTTTTTATTATGAACAAATCTAGAGTAAAAACATATGCGTCCAATCTCATTGCCTCCTTCACCCTTTCCTACTGCCTGTGATCTTTATATGCCTCTTGCTTGCTCACTTCTGTTTGTCTCCATTCTTTCAGCATCCTCTCATGTCATTCCCTGTATTTATCATTCTTTATAATTGAACTGCTTCTTCACCAAATAAATTCCATCCTCAAATTCAGGTCCCATCTTAAAAATGTTCTTCTTCTATGATATCTTTCAATAATTGCCTATCTAGTATTGTGCATAATTTTAAGTCATCTAATAAAATGAAGATTCATCCTGCATATAGGTATTGTGTGTGCCTTATGCATGTATAATAGATTTGGACTGTACTTCTAGTGGCTAATTTTAGATTGCAAGCTCTTTGAGGCACAGGCCATGTCTTCTATGTTTGATACAGTGCTTCACGATTTTTAATATGAAGAAACAATTTTTCAACATCTTATGACTGTACCTACCAATTACGCTGAACATTTTGGTAGTTGCTTCGCTCTGGACAGTTCAGGTCTATTCACAGAGTAGACTTTTTGATTTATTTCTTTAGAGACAAATCCAGTTCTTCGCCCCACACCCAAGTAGTGAGGTCAGGAGCAGCATTGTTCCTTTGGGACTATGGGGGGAAAGAGTCCTCTTGGACAAATAACTCCTCTTGCAGCTCTATTGGTCAGCAGATACTGTTGAACCCCTGGGACTGCAATTGCCCTTTTTCTTTGGCCCGTCCCCTGGAGATCACATGAGACTCAGATCTCTGCAGATTGCTGGGAGTGTGGGCCCCTGTATTATGACTGCAAATCCATTCTTAGAAGTTCTGATGCACCGAAGGACACCAGAGGCTGTGGAAGAAGGGGCAGTATTTGCAGCTTAGCACAGAGATGCATATTTTTCCAATCAGGGGCAAACACAGTCTGTCCATTGTATAACATGGCCACATGAACATGGCTACCCTGTTGGACAGGTTACACTTACCAAAAATTGTGCTCTTTCCATAGATTCAAATGGGTACACTAATAGCCATTGTCTCTTTAATAATAATTTAAAAACCCATTTAAAGATGTCAAATTCAGACTCTAATCTCTTTCTGTAAACCTAAGGATCTGATAACTGTGAAATATTTCTTTTTAACTGAGAGGGACATTGTGTTGGATATAAAGACTTATTACACTTGGTTTCCTTTATCTATCTGTCTGTGACAGGCTAGAGAGCTATACATTCTTTTGTCTGTGCCAGAGCCTGGGGGCTCTTCTCTGTTGCCCTTCCACAGGAAAGTACATTCAGTCTCTCCCTTGTTTGAAGAACATGAACAGGCTAAGCATTTATGGATGGGTTTTTGCAACAGTTGTTTGCCACTCACTCAGTTTGTCCCTCACTAATAAGTATTACTCCCAAACAGGGAAACCTCTGTGCTGCTTCTTCAGCAACTCTAGGCACAAGAGGTATTCCTGAGTAGGCCAAGAGCTGCGTGTGGGCACCAGGGGATCAGGATGGAGTCAGTGGCATACTGAGGAGAGGATGGTGGGAGGTGCCATACCCTAGATGCTGGGAGGAGGGGCGGGGTGGCCACCACACTGCTTGGAGCAAAAGCAGCTTCTGGCCAGGGTATTGGGTCAATGTGGGGCCAGGAAGGGGGGTGGGGGGGGCCGCCATGTGGCTCGGGGAATTGGCTTCTGGCCAGCTGCTGTGAATGTGCCTGGAGAGCAATGGTAAATTCACTGGATGGAGTGGTATTGCTGGGGAATTCTTGCACTCTAAGTCCTCAGCCTTGCAAAGCCCCGTACGGATTAATGAAGTAGGAGATAGCCCATGCAGCCACTGACTAAGGCAGATGCAAGCTGCATCCTCTTTGTACCTGCATTGGTGCCAGCACTGGGGTGGATCTGACTGTTAGGTCCAGATGATTGGTTTTTTTTTTTTTTTTATCCCTAACTATCCGTTTATATCACTTTGCTCTTTCAAGACAGCGGCTGCTAGGAAAAGGGCTATGAAATAGCTTTGTATATGAAAGAGTCTACACTTCTGGTTCTCCCAAATCAGGGGAATTCCAGGCTAGCTCTGCCACAGCAGCCAGTTTCTCTTGCATTTTCTGGGTGTACCACCTCTCCCATTTCTGGCAGTAGGGTAGATTTCAAAAGTATTTTGAGGCTGTTTTGTCACAGCTGACAAGCATCTGACCATCACTTCATTTCTCTATTTCTCTTTGATATGGGAGTCCCGTAGTCCATTTTGCTGTTAAAGGGACACAGTAAAGGAGTTTTTTCCTCTGTAAATTCAACTTTCCTTTATTCGTTCCACAAAGTGTGACTTCAGAGTAGATTGTCACTCAGAGAGGGATTTGGCGTTATCTTGTATTCCTGCCATTCCTCCAAATGATTGCTTTTTACAACAAGCAGAGTATTATGACATTTGATAGGTAGTTGTTCACTTGACTTTGCTCCTTAATTTAATTTAACACTGTGAAGTACATCCTTCTCCCCCATACCATAGTGGTGATGTAACCTTCGGCTGGGCTAAAATTAATTAAATTGCCCTTCTCCAGTGCCTCACAAAAATACACCCCAATCCCTGTGGAGAAAGCAGCTGGAGACCCAGGATCCAGTCTGTATGGGACTCACGGCAAAGATTGTTCAAAGCAGATAGAAACAAAGAAAGAAAAGTAATGAGTTTTATTAAACATTAACTTTATAAATCATATGATTTAAGAAACAAAATAATGACTACCATATAAATCTATAACAAGATGTGGCTAATTTTGGGAACTCACATTTACTATTTCACAATACATATAAACAAGAAAAAATGAATTTAACCAGAGCAGCCCCTCAGAAACACTATCCACTCAAGTGTCCCAAAGTTTTGGTGGAGTTCACCTGGCTCTCAGTGATAGTCTCTGTATGCTAAGTTCAAAGGCTTGAGTAGGAAGAAGCAGTCCCTTGCTCTTTGTCTGCTGGAATCTTCCAGGCAAACCCTGCTCTTCAATCAGCTTGCTGCTTGGGCACCACTCATTTATATATAGAGAGAGATATATAGAAAGAAAGAAACCCTGAAGCAAAAGAAAACATACAACTCTGAGAATAACAAAGTATAATTAACTCTTCCCCCTTATTACATTAAAGAACTGTTCATTCCTCCCAGTATTTAATACAACTCAAAGTATCCAATTAAAAGAAACCACCTTCTTCTTCCAATGGTCCCTTTTCTGCACCCAGTGCCCCAGACTGCCCTGCTGGAGGGTTAGCAATATCACTGCCCTGAAGCAAAATGCTTCAGAGTTGCGGAAAACAGCCTGCTGTCTGCTCCTGGCTCCCTTCTCCCTGTGCACAGAGCATGTGGGCCCCTCTCAATCCAACAACCCTGGCTGCTGGCTCTCAGGCATCTCACTCCAGCAGCAAGCAGCAGGGGACCCTGTGGAGTATGCTCAAAGCGCCACTCCACATACCAGAAACTTCTGGCTCTAAGCAGCTAAATCTGCCTAGCAACAGTGACCCAACAGATCTCTTAAGAGGAAACTCTCCATTTAGACTAATGGGTTACAGTGAGTCAGAGGTAAGAGTCCAAAAACCTGATAATGAAGCATTCGCAAATCCATGGAAATCATTTGCAAATTTAGTGTCATGTAAGAATGAACTGTACCTATGGGTGTTAGTCAATGCAAGTATACTGTGTTATGCTCAAATGAGTGTGGGACTGGATACAATTAAGGTACACTTTCAAGGTATCTTGGCCTCAAGTATCTGTGTTGTATCTTACCAGGTATCTCATCTAAACAGTGGTTTTCAAACTTTTTTCCTTGGGACCCAGTAGAAAAAAAACATTTATGCCCACGACCCAATAATTACATGCTTCAGCAATGCATTCCAGTCTTTTGATGGTGGTGGCAGGGGGCGCCGCGACCCAGTATCTGAGGGTCTGTGACCCAGTACTGGGTCCTGACCTGTGGTTTGAAAACCACTGATCTAGATGGTTAGCATTCAGGATTCTTTCCTTGTGTCTCTTTTTCAAAATGACCTGTGCCAAGGGAAAAAGTGTTTGAGTGGGTTCATAATGAAACCATTCACCTTTAAGTTGATATAAAGGTAATCTTATTGTGCGGTGACTACAACTCATTACCATCTTACTGCCTTCCATCAGGTCTAATTCATTAGCTGTATTGTTGGAGTATAGTGAACAATTCTGCCACAGAATTAGTGTGTGTTGGCCCTGTGTGTTCATGGGGGTGAAAAAACAAAACACTTAATTTTGTTTGCAGCTGTAATTGAAATATAGAGATGAGAGCTGATGAAGTACCATTATTATATAAGAAGTTTTCAGGATAGAGTCATACTTTAACTCTGCTTTATTCTAGGAACTTCTAGACAGCAAATATTACTCTGCAGATAGTCACATTAGTATAACACTACCTAAGTGTGTTCTCTCTACCTTTAGCTAAGTTCCAAAATAACTAACATCACCACATATTCCCTTCTCCATGAAATATGCACTTCCCACAGGATAAATAACTGAATTCCGTAATAACTCTGTTAAATTGTTTGCAGGTGTCAGTCATAAATACAGAAATGAATAAACGAAAGTAATGGCTCATAATATTAAAGCTTCATAAAACAGCAAATACAACAGGAATAAAATAAAACAGCCAGGGAGTTCATATATAGTCATAGTCTTTTGTGGCTTACAGTAACCATCTCTGGTCCATCCATGTATGAAGCTTTTGTATTCTAATGCTCTAGCAATAAGATAAAATGCATTTTGTTGGGGAGCAGCTGTAGGTCCTAGCAAATACTACAGAACAGCCCTATGAGAGAATCAAGAGCAGGAATCCTATCCTATCTTCTTGGTTTATTGAAGGTGCATATCATGTAAAAAAAAGTGCATGGGAAGGAAAAGAGATCTACTCCTTTAAGGGACAGGCTGTTATTATTTAAAGCCTGAAGCTAATCAAAGAGGCCTTGGCTTGTCTGGTGGGGCTCAGCCATATAAACAGGAAGTGGCGTAAAGAGGGGGGTGGTATATGTAAACTGAATAGGCTACAGGGTGGCAGTTGCTCTCTCAAGCACTAGGGGTACGTCTACAGAGGAGGCTCTGTTAAGTTGACTTAACCAAGGTCAACTTTAAGTTGACTTAAAGTCAACCTTGTTAAATCGACGTAGAGACTCCACAGCTCTGCGTCCAAACTGGCCAGTGCTAGGTCGATGGAGGAGGGGCCAGAAACTCTGCGAGAGGGCCTAGAGGTTAATTAGGTCAACTTAAGGGCTATCCCCCATCTGCACTGGCTTAAGTTGACTTAATAATGTCAATTTAAGCCTAGGTCGACCTTAAGAGGTGGTGTTATTAAGTCGACTTAAGGAAGTGCTTAAATTAACTTAATAGAAGCCCAGTGTGGACTCAGCAGTCTGTAGGTCGACTTAGCCATCCTTAAGTCGACCTAAGGCTCCAGTGTGGACGTACCTCTTAGGATACCAGCCTAACCTTACCCAGAGACTTGGGTGTAGTTTATAAGGTTGGGAGCCTTAAATCTGACACCAGATGACTAGTTTGTTGTTAGGATTCCTGACCTGAAACCTGATGAAGGAACTGCTGTTTTGTTAATGTGTCAGCTTCTTCTTGCCCCAGGTTGTTAAACTGAAATCTACTGCTGCTGCTCTTGAGGAAATTAAGGTGGGGTGCACACCTACAGACACTGCCCACACCTTTACAGCTATTATGTGTTGTCTCTTCTGATGTAGAAGGACTTTTGGTTCCAGAATCCAAAGTCCGTCACTAAATCCTCCTCACACATCCAGGTTTATTCACTCTTACCAAAGAGCACTCTGGTATTGTGGATGCTCAGCATGACAGCAAAAGTCTGCATACAGGTGGGAAAAAAGCACATCCTTTGGTAACTTGTAGATTAAAGACACACTAGAGTGTATCCAAAAATACGGGCTGTCAATTTTCATAATATAAACTCTGCAGAGTCACAATAATTGTGCTGCAGCACTATTTGCTTAGTTATTTTGATTTATTTTAACATGCATCATTGAAAGCTCTGTGCACATGTTTAGAAACTTAATAAAATATACACTTTAGGACCACTGGTTCTAAAATATGAGATATTTAATGCATCACCTAGGACAGACGTTGCTTGCTTTCAGTAAATTACCAAATAGAGCTTAGATTTTGTACGCTGTGCATTTTGAAATCAGTATCATTTACATTCAATAGACCAGTCATATATGTACAGAATTACACCCAGAACCACAGTACTTAATCACTTGGGTGCAGAAGGTAATATAGCAAAGTCATTCCTAAATATGGGCAAGATGAACTGTAGCTCTTTATGCTTAGGACAATAACATCAAAGACCACTGAGTTAGATCCTCCAGCTCCCTGGCTAGGAGCCAGCCATGGCCTCAATACAGATTAAACTTTTTGCCAGGAAGTTTTAAGTTCTGCCACTGATTTAGGGCCATTAACGGAACAAAGGATGTTGAAGGATTGCTTTTTTTTTTTTTTTAACAACAAATATTTAATATTTTATTCCCAGCATACGTCCGACTTCTCATAGATGGTTTTTGAAGTTAAGGCGTGGCATAGGGAGCAGAATTTGGGGGATCTACCATTTTTTTCTCAGCTCCATCACAAGCTTCCAGTGCAACCTTGGGTAAATCATATAGCTTCTTGCTCATGGTGAAGACCTGAGTAAGAGGCATCATTTGTGAGGGTCTGCGTGCAACAGAAAAGCTGATAAAAATACACTTTCCTTTTCCTAGGCCTGGATTCAGCAATGGACTTAAGTATATTATGATCCAAGGAAGGCAGAGGGGTGCATAAGAGTTACAAGAGCTCCCCTGGGGCTAGTATTTATGTGCTAGTTCACCAAAGAATGTCAAGCAGGACTCTATTGCAATCCTGTGTCACACTGGTCATCAACTCCTTGTGAAAGATATGGATGGATAATACATAAGGACTTTTGTATATTGTGAGACACCAGGGCCAGAGGGAA
>ML685756.1:2849831-2882719 GCA_007922175.1 Pelusios castaneus
AAGGACTTTTGTATATTGTGAGACACCAGGGCCAGAGGGAAGCAGGAGAGTCATCCTATTTGAAGGATCGGGAAGTGGGTGGGTGCGAGCCCGCCCACTGCTAAAACTCCTCCCCCAGCCTAAGGGGATTGAGTACTGGACCCGGCTTCAATTGAATACGGGGGACAACAAATGACTAACAGGAACGGGTGTGAGGGTCAAAGGGTCAAAATCAGGGACTCGGAAGGGGACACCGAGCAGAGAACCCCGGACAGCGAGTTTTGCTTGCCCATATTTCCTCTCTACTCCCAGGATGCCTACTGCTCTTGAGAGGGTAGGAACAGAAGCACATAGCATAAGTGTACCAGCAGAGGGTTCTCCTCCAACAGGCCATTTACAACCAGCTCACGGTCCCTTTGTGCAACTTCTGTGACACAAAAGAGCTGCAAAAAAACCTAGAGAATTTGGCTCAGAGATGTCACTTTATGCACCTGATTTCAAGAGTGAGAACACTACTGATGACACTGGGAAGCTCTTGCAGGTCATCCTCTATAGCAGAGGGGCACAACCTGTGACCCCCGGGCTGCATGCGGCCCACGAGCATGTTCTGTGAAGCCCTCTGGGAGTGGAGCGAGCGGGGGGATCACATGATGTGACCCCCACCACCACCACCCTGCACGTTGCATGTATGGTCCTCGAGTAGCCTTAGAAAATGCAATTTGGCCATTGGCCAAAAACGGTTGTGCACCCTTGCTCTATAGATTGCGACATGCAGACCAATCCACAATGGAAGTGTCACTTTGCTTTGATGCAATATTCAATGCTGAGATTCATAAAGTTTATTAGGTATGAGAATTACTTCCCATCCATCATATTGTCTGTG
The DNA here is from genome assembly GCA_007922175.1 of Pelusios castaneus. Lineage (NCBI taxonomy): Eukaryota > Metazoa > Chordata > Testudines > Pelomedusidae > Pelusios > Pelusios castaneus. The sequence continues at coordinate 2,850,694 of ML685756.1, forward strand.
ATTTCTCTGCTGGTCTGGCATTTGCACTGTCAATGGAGTATGTTTATAATACTTAAGCAATTACTGTTGCCTCTGCCATAGCAGATTCAGTTTAGCTAGCGATAAGGATGGATTTCTGTAAAGTTAGTTTTGGTTCAAACTGTGGCTGCTGGTAAACATGTAGCATGGCTGTTTTCTCCTCAACTGGATCTCAGTTAATTGAACTAAATTCCCCTAAAGCACCACTGGTGGGTCAGTAGCTTGAATCGCATCCATTGCATGCTGGCAAAGTACAGTTCTTCTTATTCTGCCGCTTACATACTTTGTGGCTTCCTGTACGAAGATATCTTTGCCTGGGATGGAGGGCCAGAAATGATCTTCTCACAGGGGCCTCAATCAAAATGGTTTCTTTGATTTTTATGGCCAGGTGGCAACCCGCTTAGGTTGTGCATGGCTTGGAGTGTTTTGTAGCTTGCAGATAGAGCAGTCTGTTTCAAAGAAGAGGATTTTTCTTAGTGTTGCAATGACTTTTTAAATGTATGTGTTTTGACTGCTACAGTGCTATTTGTAATAGTCCCTTTTGTGTGTGGCACTATGTAAATAAGACCGTGGCCTGCACCTTCTCATAACCGCATAGAGTAGAATTTATTTTTAAGGAGAGACTGTGTAAGCATGCCACAGTTAAAGTTCTTGATGTAAAGAAAGTCACCAATTCACAAAGGAATTTGATTACCTCTATCCATTATACACACACAGTGAGTGATCGTGCTACTAACCATCTGTCATCTATTTCATTTGCATCATCAACACCTGCCCTGTTTATCTGCTACATTCTTTTCTTCACTGAATTCTTACACTGCTTTAATAAAATACAGAAATGTTATTGTTAAAAACCAATTAATTTACAATCCTCCATAGAGATAGTATTACTTATAATTCAATTTCACTTCTAATGACCAGCTTTCTTGCAAAACGACTTCATTCTTGTGTCAAAGATTGGTTATTAGACATTACCCTGCTGTACCAGTCATGTACTGCTGAGACAGGCAAAGCAGCTCTAGGTGTCCCTGGCCATTAATCAGAACTTGAAGACATTTTCCCTTTAACTCATTATAGAACCTGATTTTACATACACCTCTCTTAACTCTTCACTCTGTAGGATGTTTTGAATCTCTCTGTCTCTGCAGATGTTCTTTACTTCATTGTCGGGACTGTAACAGCACAGCCAAAAGCTTAACAATGTCAGAGAAAGCTGCTGGTGCTCACGGAAGGACATACTCTGCACTTTGTGCTGGCTCTCCATTGTGGAATTCATTTTACATCTTAACCATTATGTGCATGGGGCACAAAAAGCATTACTCCCTTTTCCCTACATCTGATTTTTGGAAATTAACATGATTGGATTCTCCGAACAATTATAGCGCAGGGTGCACTTTCCCTTCTTATTACAAGGAACAGTATTATAAACATACATCACCGAAGCCAACCTGTTCATGCGTTACTAGTTTGGCAAAGCATACTACCTCGAGCCACCTCCTTGAAAGGCTTAACAAAAGGAATAGCTAATTATATGGCCAACTCCAACAAATTCTAGAAACATCAACGTGGTCCATAGGTATTCAGAAGGTCTGTTCTTATAGTTTGCTACATTTGCTCATTTGTATGCAACACTTTGGTATTTTGCATGTAAAGCTCACCCTGGTTTTGTATTTTTCCAACAGTCTGGGCAAAATTCTTCCTTCATGTTACATCCCAGACAATGTTTGGCCTCTCTAAAATTTTGCTGATGGGACTGATTCTGCACCCTTACTCATGGAGTAATACCTTACCCTGTGAGTTGTCCAATTTGATTTCTATGGGGTATTTGCAGAGTACAATATTATTGCATGCAAGTAAGGAGGCAGGATCTGGCCCTATATATGTAGGTTTGAAAAATATTGTAAGTGCATTATTCTATCTTCTTGCATTTTTTAGTTTCTGTGGTATGAGACAGAAATACCTGCCACTAAACTAAATTAAGCCCAACATTTTTAAATTAACTCAGTGCCCCAGAAGCATAAAATTCCAAAGACAAGCTAATTTGTGTAGTAAAATATAAAATAAAATAAAATTCTAAACTTCACAATGTATGTTGCTAATTATACATAGAATTTTTATATGCATGAAAAACCTTCCTTAAAACTTAAATTTATTCTAAAAACGGACTCTAAACACATCCTGTTAGATTCTTCATTTCGCCATATTCTGATGTGGAAAAAGTTATTTTTTTATGTTCACAATTAAGTGAGCTACTTTCATGAAATCTAATTTTTAACATATTGAAGGTTTTGCAGCATGGGTCTGCCAGCAATTTTGATTTCCATAAAATGTACTTGCTCATGACTTTGAAACCATTCTGCAGAATGTGTGAAGCTAAACGGTATTAAAAAAGGTAGCTAAGGTCTGGTCTGACTTCTTGACAACTCCATGCCACGCTGAAAGGATAAGTGATGCTCATTATTTTCCTAAAGCAAAAGAATTGGGTGTACGGTTTAGACTGATGAAACTTGAACAGCTGTCTTCTAAGAAGCATTTTTTTACAAGAGATTATCAAGGGACATGTGAACAGTACACCAGATTCCCTCTTAAACACCAGGCACTCATACAAATGATCAAACAGATACCAGTGCCTAAGAATAACCTCCTTTGGATTGCAGAGAGAGATGCTGATTTTGGTGCGTTGTGAATACTCATTCAATATATAAAATACCTTGCTTGGTGAATTTTCTGCTAATGTAATGTGGAATATTTACAAGTGAAATCCATCAGAAACATCAACATATTAAGTGTGGAGAGTTCTAGCTCTTTGGACAATCTGGTAAATTTCCTTGTATGAGCATGCTTAACAGCAGTGCTTTTAGAATGATGTACACTTGGGTTTCAATCAGATTAATAAATAATTTACATTTCTAAATGACTGTTTTCTATGCAGGGTGATGGAGCGGAGTGTGGGGGTGGGGTGGGAAGGGAAATATCCATATAGAGCCAAAATGTCTTTAGAGGTAATCCTAAAATAATCTTGTTTTCAAATGGTAAAAGTTCATGGCTCTAGTTCAGGCAGCGCATCATCAGCATCCAGATCAGGAGTTATGCCAAAATAGCTGCAATCTAATATGGAAATGAGATGTTGGCCTTGATATTGTGTCATTCTTCTGAATGGGATCACCTGCACCCATATCTCCTAGGAGGAAATTTCAAACAGAGTTAGCTCCTTAAACCTTCTAATTAAAATGAGAAATCCCTAGGCTTCCATGACTCAGCCTCAGAAAAAGATTATTAGGAATTTAATAGGGAAAATATCGCATCTCAGACCATCTGTGACCCAGTGCTCTGTGAGAATTTAAAGAAAACTGGAGGGAGGAGGCGCACACTCCAATGCACGCTCTAGGAGTACTTTGTTGGAACTGCAATAAATCAACATAGTTAGAGTACAGCCTTTTTCAGATTTAATTACTGTTACATAATTATTAGCAAAGCAGTCTCCTCTGAAACTGTAAAACTCATTACATCAAAAATCCCCAAGCTCCTGATGGAATTTATGAACTAGTTACTTTCTTTCTAGCACTGGGAAAATGCAATAGAATATATTCCAGTCGTGTCTCCAGCTTTTTTACATGCTGAGCTATTTTATTATTGTGTTTGGGTGAATGTTTACCATGTGCCTTTCTTTCCCTATGAAGTGAGTTTCTTGTCGTATTTTCCTGCTTCTCTTATGACAACCGGTTTATATAAAATAAACATATCGGGCCCCGTTGGAGTAGGATATGTAAATCATATCTCTCTACCATAGTAGGCACTGAACCAGAGAAGGGATTCACTCTCGGGTATAGCAAGCAGAAGCATTGTCATCACCCTTCCGTAGAATTTTTGCTAGGAGTGGCCAGCTTTAAAAACCAGTCAAGGTTCTGTTCAAACCCTGCTCAGGGAGTTTGTCTGGGCAATGTGCCAAATCAGCATCTCTCTCAACTAGCCTGACCCCATCCTTTCCCTGGCTGGCCCTGCCTACTCAGAGAGCTGTGACAGCTGGCTCCTGGTTCTCCTCTGGAGGGTCTGTGGGCAGCTTGCCCTGCCCAGCCGCACTCCTTATGGACCTCTGCTGCCATGGGTTCTCAGCACAGATTCCACTGGCAGAAGCCAAATGAATGTGTAGCCTGTAACATTTACAGAGCTAACCCATGGCACAGCACAACACTCAGCTCTAGTTTGCTGCCATTTCAATCAATATGAACATTATAATTGCCGTCAAGAGGAAGCAGGATTGGACCAATCATGACAATACCGTGTAGGTACAATCTCTAGGCATTGCAAGAGTAACTTCTCCAGCTACCTTTCTGTCCGATGCAGGGTGGCTTCACATTCTGACAAATTAGTCTGCTGATGCACGCAAAACTGCACAGCAGATCATGGCAATTTTGGAGCAGTCACTAACTGCACAGATGAAACCAGGGCTGTTTCTGCATATGCAAAAATATCAGCGGGATGACTTTAATCCCAAGGTTGGAGCTGTATAACTTCATTTGTTTAAGTGGACTTGCATGGACAAAACTTCACTACTTAGAAAATTTAAGGCAAGGAAGTGCATGAGATTAAGCAGAGAGGGAAATTTGGATGCTTTCACTCTGTCCTTTAATTTAATCTAATTTTTCAGAGATATTACAGAACAACAGGAAATCTAGGCAATACAATAAAATACAGGTTCAGTTTGCACAGCCATCTTCTGGTGATCTGAATCCTAAAACATTTATTACAGTTAAATTATACTATTGTTGTGATAAGTGATAACAGGAAAGAGAAATTGAGAGAAGCATGAGAGAATAGGTGTTTTCTCTGCTGAGGTAGTAGAGAGATCAGGAAGGATGTCTCAGATGGCACAGAATGGAGAGGAGAGAAGTCTTGTACTAACATAGATATGCAGATGGTGTGGAGAACCACGGAAGAAAGAGACAAAGGTGAAATTTTGAATTGGGTCATGAAATGAAAGAAGAGTCAATAAGTTGTATGAGAGAGAAGATGATAAAGTTGTTCTTGAGAAACAGAGATCTGGATCTGGTGGAGAAAGGATAGGGAAAAGAGATTTGAACAAATCAAGGTACAAGGAAATAGAGACATGAATAAAGAATTCCCCGGAAGTGGACTGAAGGCAGTGACACATACAAGCAGAACTGAATTTGTGGGAAGAAGATAAAACACGATCAAAGACAGTGCTAATGTTGCAGACAAGGGGATGGGAGGTTGATAAGGGAGGGAGCTGAAAGAGATAAAATTGTTTTACAATCTACAGATAGATATCGGTAGATTGTCAAACACAATTTTATCCTCTCTCTCTCTCTAAATGTTTTACTGTAAGCGTTGACTTATCTAAGACACAACAGCAAGAGCAGCTCTTGCTACAAAAGGAACAAATTTTAGAGAATTGGATCCATATCTCATGAATTAGAAATTATATAAATGAAATAATTACCCTTATCCCATTCATACTTTGGAAGATGTGTCTCAACTATTTAATTGGGCTGGCATACCATTTGGCCAAGGAATTGCGAGGAAAGGCAAACAGTTTGAGAAGGCAATGTGGTCAGAGAAGAAGGACTCCGGGTGCTGAGTTAGATGAGGATTCAATACAGGTGACAGGTCACGAGGCACTCAATCTCTGATCTTGGGCAATCATTATATCTCCCTGTGCCTTGGTTTCCTCGTGCATAGAATAGGGATAATGTTGCTAACTCACCTTTATAAAATGCCTTCCATGGAATCACATTCCAAAGGGGTAGCCATGTTAGTCTATTGCAGAAAAACAAACAGAGTCCTGTGGCACTTTTAAAGACTAACAGATTTATTTATCGCATGAGCTTTCGTGGGAGAAAATCCCACTTCGTCAGATGCTTTGAAGATGGGAGATTTACAGAATGGGAGGAAATTAAATGCAGAGAAGTGTATGACATAGGATCAGGTCTGTTATTCTTTAAAAGTGCCACAGGACTCTGTTTGTTTTTCTTTATAAAATGCTTTGCTGTGTTGCCTGGCTTCAGTGCTGGATCATAGCTAGCTCAGGAAAGTCTATACGTGCTGCATTTACACCACTGATCCCAGTGAAGACATACACTTTGTGTTTATCATTACTATTATTAAGTATGAAAAGCAAGTATTTCAAGGACTAAAATGAACTTTGCCTCTCTTTAATGCCAGGTTCTGGTCTCATTTATATATATGTAATTCCACTGAGTTTAAAAGGCACTATATCAGTGTGAATGAGGGCAGGATTTTGCCTTAAGGATTTATCCTTCTGTTGATGAGTGCACATAACTTTCCCTAATGTCTATAGCAATTCTGTGTGTGCCTTGTGCAGAGCTTTCAGAAAAATGTTCTCTCACCAACTTCTACTTTTCACTTAAATTTTCTTTGGGTGTACTTGAAAGAACTGTGCATGTTCATAACCATCTGGTAATGTTGCTAAATTGCCCATTTTTATTACTGTATATTTTTATATCATTTAATATTGAGAGGGTTTTTTTTCTTAAAATTGAAGATGTTTCCCTGTGGAAGGTCTTTTTATTTCATCTTTGTGTATTGATCATAACATGTGGCACTCTAGACAGTCATTTTGCTCAGAACTGAAAAACACAGAGCATTGTCTTTAATGCTACCAATAAGCATATTTTTTTAATGTAAAGTAGAACTCTAAGCCCCATGCTAGTTTTTCAAGTGACAGAATCTTTTGGAGGATAAAGAAAAGAAGTGCCAGTATTTACTAGTTACAGACCATTTAAAAGGCAAAAAGTCTTAAAATATTTACTAGTGCACATCACTTACAATATTCTGCAATCATATATTGTGAATCTAGATCACATAATAAATATATATCAGTTACTATTGCCCTGACAATTACTTACTAAGGGATCACTTCATAATTTAAAACACATTCATTGAATCTTTCATAGTAATGAAATATTTGCAATATAAATTATACTGTAGTATTGCAGGCAGCCCTGGTGTGTAATTCAAACATTTAAACCAGATATTTAAATGAATGAATTCCTGTAGAATGGTCCACATGGTATTCAGTGATATCTTAAGAAGATACAGGTGATGCAATACCCATACATTCACAACAGATTTACATTCCAAATAGGTGCATCTTCTCCTGCCATTCACCACATCATAATGAGAAATTTCAAGAGATACAAATGTAGCCACATATTCTGCCAAAAAATTCTGTAGACATCTCTAAAATTGTCTGATATCAGTATTGTCTATGGTAGATAACAATGTGCAGTAACAGAACAAGAGCCAAAGATTTTGGTTTAGGTATCCTGCCCCCCAAAATATAGGCAAATCTAGTCATTCATCAGATGAAAGATTTTCAGCAGAGCAGAGCTACCCCCATAAGCTATTGCTGCTGGGCTGGCAGTAGCAGCTGTCTCTTACCATTATGCCCTCAGGAAGCAGTGGCATTTGCCAGCAACTCCCTCTGTGTCTAACTCATTTCCCACATTCTCTTCTTTCATTTGCATAGTCAACTGGTCCTTACGCCTCAAGGAAAGCAGGAGAGCATCTGAGGAATAAGTTGTTAGAAATGAAGTTTTAAAACATCACAGCAGGAGGTGCATTCACAAAGCTTCATTATATTCCCAACAGGTCTGCCAACTCATGAGAACATAACACAAAAGCAAGACTCTCTGTTCCAACTGACAATGCTAGAGCTGAAAGGGCAGCTTCCTTCCTCATATTTCAGGAAATTGGTATATGAAATTCAGTAAAATATTTCTGGCAAGCCCCTTTTCCCTTACCACATGCTGACAATTGAGCAGGCATTTACACACCCCACAAGTGCTAGAAGGAACAGAATTTTAAAAAGAAGAGCTGCCTGTCTCTATTTTTCCTTTCCATCTTCCCTACTAGGGTGTGCTGAGCAGTCTCAATTAGAAAACGGATCAAAATAACCAGGACTCTCTAGGAAAAGTCAGGGCTGAGGACTTCTCCAGAGAGCCCTTTTTGGCATGAAGGCTTTTGTGTAATCGTTGCATTTGATCTCTGTTCCGCTTGTTCATGCTCAGCCTGGCATCCTCAGCTGGGAGAGCTGCAAGCTCTCAAGGGGTGCATCTACACTGGTAACTTAGGTAGACTTAAGGAGGCTTATGTCGATCTAAACAAAGCCACATCCACACTGGACTTTTAATAAATTGACTTAAGCCCTTCCTTAAGTCTACTTAATAAGAGCTTAAGTCGACTTAATAGCACCTCGTTTTAGGTTGACTTAAGCCTTAAGTCAACTCCTTAAGTCGACTTAAAGCCAGTGTGAACAGGGATTAGTGCCTAAATTGACCTTGTTAAGTTGACTTAAAGCATTAAGTCGACTTAATAAGGTCAACAAGGGGCTATGTCTACACTAGAAAAGTTAAGTCGACTTAATAAGGTCAACTTTAAGTCGAGTTAAAGTTGACCTTATTAAGTTGACTTAACAAAGTCGACTTAATTTTTCTAGTGTAGACATAGCCAAGAACAGTTTTGTACTTCAGTCTTGCCTCATTGCTCTGCAAAGACCTGATACAGTTGGTTTTTTGTTGTTGTTGTTTTAAAGGATTGGTTGACACTAGCCACCACGGAGAAGTAGCAGCCATCACCTGCTGGAACCTCTCAAACATGGTAGTGATCAAGTGCCTGCATCTTTTGCACAGAGTAGTTCAGTAAGAGGGTGGTTGTATAGACTGGTCACTCTAGTTTCCAGTAGTATTTTGATTTTTGAGAGACTTGGCCTCCTACTCACAGCTGATCGTATGCTCGTGGTTCTGCTGGTATGGCTGCTCTCCTTTACTCAAGGTAGTACTTCCTTGCCTTGGCACACACTGGTTTTGTGATGTCACCATCTCCTTTCCATCTGAGCCAAGCTGCTTCTCACTTTGACTTGTCTGAATATATACCTCACTTGGATTGTGCTTGATGTAGTTTCCCAGCTATCTGAGGAATCCATCCATAGATGATCAGTTCTGCACCTAGCCAGTTGCCAGCGGGTTCAGTTGCTGGTGTAAATGGAAAAAATACCCTCATATAATTGATTTCATCCTTATTTGTTATTCTGGTACTACACACTGTTCTACAGCAGATGTGGGTTGCATGTTTAAAGCAATACAGAAAGCACTCTTGGAATCTCCTGCAATCTTGCTAGTTCCTATAGCCTTTCTTATTCCACTGATAGAACCAGCTTCTTTCCTCTCTTAGAAGGTAGGCATATGCTCACAGACTGGCCCAGTTATCCTCTCTGGATTGACACAACCAGTCTTTTGTGAGCAGACCCAGCTGCTGGATCCCATGTGCTCCTCAACCAATTGGTTAAGGCAGTGCTGGGACATTGTTTCCCATTCTGATTCTCTCAGGTTATGTTTACACTGCATTGAGGAGATGAGATTGCAGCATGTGAAGGCTAGTTAGATCAAAGCTAGCTCAAGAAACAAGAGCAGTCAAGTCACGAAAGCACGAGAATGTATTGGGGTCTTGGCATTGTTAATCATGCTACCTTGGCGTCTTTGCTGTTATTTGAATTAGATCAAAGCGAGCTCAGATATGTCTACAGTCCCAGTGTAAAAAGTTCAGGTATGTCTATAGTGCAAGTGAAGGTGTGACTGTAGAACAGATAGTCACATCCATATTAATTTTATTCCAGTTAGCCCAGGCAACAGAAGTAGTGTAGATATGGCAGCAAGCGCTAGCAACTTGAGTACATATCCAGTCTTGCCAGCTGTCATGTGCTTGGATTGCTAGCCCATGCCATCACATCTACACTACTATTGTTACAAGAGCTAGCTAGATCAAAAATGGCGTGAGTATGCCTTCCCATGCCAAAATCATGCCTTCATTTGCAGTGTAGACATACCCACAGGCGCACTCTGACATGCAGTCTGTGCCTGCACCCCTTCCTTGGGACATGGGGCTCCATGGCAAATTTCTTAATCAAAGATACTTCATGCTGTAAGTTGCACCAAAGAGTTACAAATCTTTGGAAAAACAAACAAGGAGTCCTGTGGCACTTTTAAAGGCTAATAAGTTTATTTCTCGTATGAGCTTTCGTGGGCATAATTCCACTTCGACAGATGCAAGAAATGGGTAGGGGGGGTGTGCGCCAGGGGAGCCATGTTAAGTGTAAATAAATAGATACAGGGAAGGGTAGGTCTTTGGAAAATGAACAAACGGTCCTGAATACAATCTCTTGAGTATGGTTTCATCCCTCCTGGGTTTGGCCAGTCTCCATAGGCTAAGCAGTCATTCCAGCTTTCTTTCTCCCCCAACCCTTTTCTTCTGGTATGTGGCACTGAACCCCCTCTTGCTTAGAAAAGCAATCAGCTTTTGAAATGGTCTCTGTCCCTCCAGTTACCCATGTGCTTCCAGTAGGGACATAACAGATTTCTCTCTCTCCCTTCACCCCTGGCTACAGAGTCATTCAAAATCAATGGCCCTACCAGTGGAAAGCCCATTCTTCCAGAAGGCAAGAGTTTTCAATGTTGATGGCTTTTGATTGGCATGTGACAGCTTCTCCAGTATAGTCTGCTGAGTAGCTGTCAAGCCCCTGTCACAAAATGGATCCGCTAAGCCACAGCTTGGGGGTTATAATCTAAAATGACCACACACACACGATGGAGTTCATGGTTTGACACAGCTATGGCCCCAGGCTATCATGTGTAGTTTTTGGATGTCTCTGAAAATAAGATACGATGTCAGCTCTCCGTCCATGGAAGTGATCTATCTGTCAGCATTTCCACACTACATAGTTACCTGAGATTGTCACTTTCCCCATGCTAAGCTCCCACAGCTGCAGTCTGCAGAGGTGCTCAACCTAGATCCCACTCATTATAAAGAGTGGGGCAGAGGGAGGCTGGCAGGATATTCTCTGTGAGGGCTTGGAGACTTTGGAACCTGCTTCCCCACACCCTCTGCCCAGTTTGAAATAGCCTGTATCAGGTGACCTTTAAGTATGAAGCAAGAGGCATCTGTTTGAGTGGGATTTTGGACAGGGCTGAGGGCACGCCTCCCACAACAAAGAAGGAATGGAAAGGAAAGGCGGCTTTTTGTGGGTGGCTGAGTTCTTGGCTGAAATTATTATTTTAATGCTGCTGGAATTTTATTGTATTATTAGTTATTTGTTAGGGCACCTAGAGCCTTGAAAAGGCACCTCTTTATTATTTAATTCTAAATAAATAAAAATGCACCGCCAATTACTACCGTGGTATGTAGGTGTTGTACAATGGTTAGAAAAGCCCAAGAGTCCTCACTCCTTTTCCTGTACCACCTGTTTCTCCACTGGAAATACAATGGCATTTTCATTTATTTACTCTGTCATTATGGCCATCATTATCTCCACCTTCATCACCCTCTCTTTCAGAAGAAGGAAAAGCTGTCTGTGTGCCACCTACAGTAACCCTCCTCTCCATATTTGCTGACCCCTGAATTTCCCTGTAATAGTACAAGACCTTTACCCACATCAGCTTGGACTTTTATCGTTTATTTCACTGCCTTACATCTTTAGAGCACTTTACATTAGCTAATGCAGTCTCACAATTCCTCTGTAGCACAACGTAATGTAGCAAAGGGCCAAGTATCTTCCTAGAATATATGTACATTAAAATTGTTGTTGCAAGTCACTTCTTCTATCAAATTCTCACAAGTCTTTTTTCTTTCTCAATTTGTATAAAGCCTATGAGTTAGAACATAGCTTTCTGCAGTGTTTTAAAAATAAAATCAAGAGAGAGATGATTTAGATTACACAGTAATGGATTGAAAAGTAACAAAGCCCCTGCAATTTGCCAGTTAAGAATTAATGGGTTACATAAGATATTACACATGCCAAGAAAACTTCTTCCAAACTGCTGCTGTATTTTAAAATATGACGTGTCTGTACGTTGTGTAATGTACACACACATACATAGTCAAGATTTATAAATATGATTGCCTAAATTTAGGATCCTACGTCCACATTTAGGCATCTAAATAAACAACCTGATTTTCAAAAGTGCTGAACTCTTACTGAATTCCAAAGGAAGTCTGGGTTACGCCACAGTCTTGAATATATGCCTCCTTAATAGGTAGTTAAATGTGGATTTAGGGGATTAACTTTAGGCACTTCCTTTGGAAAATATTGCCTATATAATTAGGTATATCTACACACCAGATAGTAGGTGAAGAATTTTTTTATACATATTGTGATACATATACAGAAAACATCTATTTATTTTTATTCTTTATAATTGGACAGGCAGCTGCAAATTTCTTCTAACAGTCCATTTCAGATGTAGCACCCAAGTCATCTGTAGCATCAAAAACATTTTCTGAACTTAAACAGGGGAAGCCTGATCTGAACCCTACTGAATTCAATGGAAAGATGACTGCTGACTTCAATGGACTTTGGATCAGACCTTTGGTGCTTACAGTTTTGGAATTTAGAAAAGAAAAGAAAAGATGGGAGTCTTTCTTTTTATGGTTTTTAAACATTTATTTTAGACCTTCATTTCAATAAGCACTAGCTGACTTCACATGCCTACAGAACATTTTGCAAGTGATTTTGTGGTTTGACCAGGATCCTAAAATTGAAGCCATATGGAAACTTACTGTGCATATTAAATGGCATGCAGCAGTGTTAACAGCATTTTGATTTGTGGCTGCAAGTAATAAATGAATTATATTAATTTTGTAGCTGCGAGCTAATTTCTCCAGAATTACTTTTTAATAACCAACATCATGTTCACTGGTAAGATTTAAATACATTTAGGAACAAATCTGTGGAATTTTTTGAAAAAAAAAAAGTAACGCTAGATTATCCTTTTGAGACTGAGTTTGTTTAATAATTCCCTCCTCTCCAAAACACTTTTAGAGAGACTGCTGTATATTCATGGAGTGACTTAGGGCCAGATTACCCACATATGCTTCAGGAACAGAAGTAACCCATAAGTGCAGTGGATAAATGAAGCAGAAAAGGTAAATTTAGATATACTCCACATTCTGTATCAGTGCAGTTTCACTTTTCAGTCTTAATGAATCTATGGAGCTGGCTGAGGGGTCAGGAGGGTGTTTACCAGGCACCCTAGACTGTGTCTACAAAGGAGGGCATTTAGTGCCATTTTTATAGTGAGGATGTTGTGAGCAATTGAACTAAATGGTAAACCCTGTGTATAATAGAAACCACTTCAGGCCAGGGGTGCAGCAGGGGTTTCTGCACCCCTATGCTTGAAGTTTATAATCGCTTCAGCCTGAAATATAGGTGATCCCAGGAGGCTCAAAGTACATTTTCTTTGCACCATTGTATCCTTAATGGCTCATCAGTTTACTCCCTGGAACCATATCACCTGGCAAATTCCTAAACATTAAGGAGACAATGGTTGTTCACACCCTCCATCTAAGACATTTCTCCAGAAGAACACAAGTTAAAGTATGGATATAACATCAAATTCTTAACTTCTAATCAAAATAGAATTCCTAGACATAAACTATATAATCATTCCCAGCAACTTACTACCTTTCTATTGATACGAAACATGACATAGTTCCTATGGATTATAGCATTTATGAGATATCCATAGAAAATACTATCATAAATGCTTCCCTAAATCCAGACAGTGTCACACTGTGCCCACATGCCCTGCCCTTTGGGGGGCATGCCAGGCTCTCCCTGTTCCCCCCTCCCGGCAGGGAGGGCATTGGTGTAGTCCTGGGGTAGCCCTAAGTCGACTTAGGGCTACCCCAGGGCTACACTGGCTTAATTCGACCTTAGAAAGTCGAATTAAGCCTTAGGTCGATTAGAAAGCAGGTTTAATAAAGTCGACTTAATTTTCATTAAGTCGACTTTATTTTGCTTAAGTCGACTTAAGCAAAGTGTAGTGTAGACGCAGGGCACATTAAGTCGACTTAAGCCAAGCTTAAATCGACTTAATTTACAAGTGTAGACACACCCAAAATTTGTACAGAACTGTGTTGAATGTGAAGGAGAACTTACGTTCTGCTAATAAAAGAAGCAAATGCAGTGCCTGATCCCAGTATAAGGAAGATATTGCATTTGGGTTGATCTCATTGTCAGGCTCTCATGGAGGCAGTAGGCAGAGTTAAACTAAACTACTGAAGAGCTTTTGCAGAGGGCTATGCCTGTTGTAGAGGCCATTACTCATGGAGGATTCACCATCTTCTAGAACATGCTGACATCTGTGAGAGGACCTGAGGGTACAGGAAATCCATGATTGAGTAGGATGCAGATGTATTGTACAGCTACATATCTCCTCTAGGGCATCTTTTGCTGGCTCAGCTGCGGTGAAATGCCAGTTACTCCAGCATGAAGGCTGAAGTAACTGTTATGGGCTGGATGACCTGTTGTGCAAAACAAGTGTATGGTACCGTGACAGGCTGCTGTTAACGGCTTCAAATTGGGCTCTGTGGAAGCCAGCTCCCTGGTCACTTAGAACACCCAAGTAGGAGGGAGTACTTACAAGTGCCGGTAGCCTGGTGAGTTAATGAGGTAATTAGCTCACCAGCTGTAGAACCCAGGAAAGAAAACAGGCTATATAAAAGGCTAACCGAGGGCATAGGAAGGGGTTCCTCATAACTGCCACTCTATGGCTGTATTGTACCTGGTGTGTAAGAAAGACACAAACACAATAAACGTGTGGAAATGGTACATAGATGGCCTTGTGTTGTGCATAATTCTCCAAGGACACTTACCAGCCAGAGTTTTTCTGGAGAGGAAGAGGGAGTTTATTCATGGGTACATAATAAGGAATGAGAGAGGGAGAGTGGTATAACCAGACGTGCCTACTGTTCACACAAGACCCACTGAATGTTCAACCTGTGTATCTTACAGCACTTGCTTCTATGACCGATGCAGAGATGGGTCTGAGTGCTCATGAAATGGATCTGACCCTGCACAAAGAGAATGCTTTGTTATGGGAAGAGATGAGTAGGGAAGCTGCCTTGAGTTTCTGCAGGGGCATTGAACGCATTCCAGCACTGAACCCACTGGCCATAACTCTACTGGCCTCCAGTCCCATCCCTCTTAGTCATTTTGTGGTGGGCCTGTAGTGATGGTTGTCACCTTTCCCAGCTCAATCCCAGTTTTTAATCATTCTGAGCAGCCACCAAAAATCACCTGTTGGCCTGAGGTTTTTCCTGCCTCGTCATAGGGCAGAAGTGAGGTATTCTTACAGATCTGTTCTATTTCTAAAAATACATGTCAGGAGAATGCCAGAGAGGCCGTTCTGATCATGATGGACCTGATCATGACTGATTGCATTCTCATGATTGAATTCTCTTGCTGTCAGTCTTCAGAGCATTTACTCACTCAAACGTTTTCCTGGTTTTTTTATTGGACTTTCCTGATTGTGCAGGATCTGCTTACTTGTGTTGGTGGAGTAGGGGCAGCCTGATTGGTTTGATTTGTTGATCTGTTGGGGAAAGCATTTTTCTTTGTGTGTTAATTTTTCTAAAATTGTGCCCAGATGCCAAGGCAAAGGGCATCAAATACATTTTAATTAAGGGTGAAAATTGAGTTCCTTTTTCAAAATCAGAGAGGGCCTTGCATGGGTGATGGACACAGCATCCACCCTCCAAATCTGGAGACAGAATGTGGAACACCCATAGTACTTACCCAGGTTGTACCACCGTTGTATCGGTCTTTGGGCAACAGTAGCTTCTCTGTCTGCCACATCTCCCTCTGCATGGGGTTGTATTGCAATGGCCTCTGCCATACTCTGATCCACTCACAAACACACTTCTCCTGTGGACTTTGAGGGAGACCTCTGAGTAGCTTCTCTGTTTTCAAGCCCTTTCTCTAGCAGAAATGTCATTTCCACTGCATTTGAACATTATGTAGCTGCTTATGTGTCTGTGAATAAATGGCATGAAAGATAAGGAAAAGTTTTCCTTCCCGCCTGCTTGAGGACCTGTATGGAATCACTGACAAAACTTCCATTGACTTCAATAGAAGCAGGATTGAGCCTTAGTTTCCTCATCGTGTATGTCAACATTTATATTATAAACCCTGGTTTTCAAGGACTTATAAATTGATATTTTAGGCTCAAATTCCATTGGTTGTTAGCCCTTTGTTTTGGAAAAATAAAATTTTGACATAATAAAGCACCCAGAAACTTAACATTCCAGTCTTTACATTTAGACCACTAAATGACTTCATGTGAAAAATACAATTTGGCATGTTAATCAGGTCCCATTCAGGACAAATATCTGCTTGGCATCTATATTGTAAACAAATGATTTTTCAAGTCTTCTGCATGTTTGTGGGGCAGAGGGATTTCCATGACCCTGCACAAAAAGAGGGATTTTAAAAACTGGTCTGTTATTTCCAAAGTTAGCTGCTTTAAAAATGTCTCAAAATAACTTCAAGTCCCAACTGACACCAAAACCAGAATATGATATAGGTGACAATCCAACCTGATTTTGTGTTGTCTCTTCAAATGGCATCCCAGTAAAATAGTGTATGTAGTGCGGTTGCAAAGATAAATACAAATGCAATAGTAGGGAAAGATTAATTAAGAGAAACAGCCTTCGAAAAAGTCTTTTTTGGAGAAACTCTATGCACTACTATGCAACAACTGTTGTGGAAGAGTCTGAGACAGTAGCCAATCTTAGGCCATAGTTTATATGGCCATCACTTGGTTGGATGGGCTGCCCCTCTCTTTCCTCATTCTTGGCATAAATAAATAAGTTATTCTTCAGAGATTGTTCTGCTAACAAACTTGGCTTCCTTTCAATCTTTCCAAGTTATTCTTGCATATCCTTGGAAAAGGCCCTGGTGGAAGAGGGCAGCTTTTTACTGGCATGATGTGGGAGAATTCTGAGAGCACACCTGTCTTGGAACACAGAAAGTTAGGAACTGGGAACCTTGAAAATACCTCATATAATTTAGTCAGTTTTGAATAAGTGGGATGTGGCAAGTCTATTCTTGAGATTCAGTGTTATTGTGCCAACTGTCCTCTGGACTGATCCACTTCCCTCCAGAGTAAATCTGAACCTTCCTCAATTGTTTAGTTCTGTTTCAGATCCAAATTCATGTTCTCTGGTTCTGAGGCTGATGAAATTTCATGCAGAGTGATGGCATCACAAAATTTCTGTCCTGAAATTTTATGAGGCCGTCTTGTAAGATTTTGGTACTATCAAATCAAAACTGATTTGACCTTGACTATGGACTAGAGCAGTGATTCCCAACCTTTTTGGTTCGAGGGCCACAAATATGCTTTTTAGAACCCTGCGGGGCCACCAGTCTATTTAATTAAATTTACATTAAAATTAAATTAATTAAATTCAAATTAAATTGTAATTAAAATTAATTAAATTCAATAGAGTAAATTTAAATAAAATTTTAATTAAATAGACTAAGGGTTGTAAAAATTATATTTGTGGCTCTCGAGCCAAGAAGATTTTTAATTTTTTTTTTTTAAAAACTGAATGGGGGGGAGGGGTAAAGGCTGGCGCTGGATGCCCGGGAATAGGGCCAATTTGTGGGCAGGCGTGTGGATCCTAGCAACAGAGCGGGCCACGCCCCTGCTCCCCTGCTGTGGTCATGCCAGTCCACACCCACCCCCTATCAAGCCGCGCTGCCTAAAGCCACCTCCAGCAGCCAGCATGCCCCCCCACCTACCCCCCCCAGCCCTGCTGGCCTGAGGCCCCGCCCACAGCCCTTGCTGGAGCCCTGGCCAGGACCAGAGAGGAGGTGGGCGGCCGCAGCAGGGCTCTCAGCTGTGCACCTGTACTGGGTGGCTGTGGCCCAGCTCCCAACCAGTGGCTGGGCAGTCCTGTGTGGGCCATTTTAAAAAAGCCCCGTGGGCCACTTTTGGCCCACAGGCCAGGGGTTGCGAACCCCTGGACTAGAGAACAAAACTGTTATCGAACTGTAATTCGGATGCATAATCCAGAACACAAACTACACAATTAATCTTTAATTTAGAGAGAAATAGGTCATTTGCTTCTGTGTTGAAGGATTCTGCCATGTTTTTCAATGAGATTTCCAATCTTATTCAATTTGCTGCCATTTGAGAGTC
This sequence comes from Pelusios castaneus, assembly GCA_007922175.1. Taxonomy (NCBI): domain Eukaryota; kingdom Metazoa; phylum Chordata; order Testudines; family Pelomedusidae; genus Pelusios; species Pelusios castaneus. The sequence goes on from ML685756.1 coordinate 2,868,729, forward strand.
CCCAGGGAGAAAGGGATTAAGAGGACAGTAAAGCAGGTACAAGTGGGAAAGGGAATCACTGAAGAAACTTGGCCTTTATTTGTGTGTGTGTGTACGTGTACTCTTTGTACCTTTTAAAGATCTCCGTGCATATATCTATGCAGTGAAAGAACACAGTCAAGTCCAAAGAGACTAAAGCCAGGAAGTTTCCCAAAATGGGTGTATGATGATGGAAGTATGAAACGGGTCTAGACACCATGAAGAGCTTGGGGTAACCCTCTCCCTAGAAAAATGCAGGGCAGTAGGGGGAGGCCAGTTGTGGGGCACTAATTCAATCTGATCCCTGCACATTAAGGGCTTGTCAGCGTGGTGGGGTGATGGGACCAATGTCTGATATCTAAAGTGACTAATGAGTTGTGCATTAATCGTTCCATGTAGCCCTGCCAGTGTGCATGAAAAGCTCCCCGGTGTGCTTTAAAGAAGTGACGTTTAAAGCAGCATTATTATAAGCACATTAGGGAACCTACAGTGCACACCAGCAGGGTCTACATCAACCAGTCAAAGTGCAATTCATTTGTGTGCTTTAGAAATCACATTGCCAGAGAGCACATAAACCCACAGTATAGACATGCCCTGAGAGAAGGATGTCAAAGGTAAAGGATCTTATGAATACAGGAATTGCCATACAGGAAGAGACCAGTGGTCCATATAGGTCAGCAGCCCATAACTGGTCACTACCAACTGCTTCAGAGCCCAGTGTCAGAAGAACCTTGCAGTAGGCAGCTGTTGGGATAATCTGTCCTCTGCATGAATGTATTTGAGACAGATTAAAATCAAAGGCATTCCTTCCTCCATGAATGATATTTCTAATCATTCAATTATTTACCAGCCAAAGTATTTTTCTGCTTCTCTCAGTATTTTTTTATGATTTGCTTTATTATTTACTGAGCACCAGTTTTACAATTTGCAGTGCCTTGAGCAAGAGCGGTGTCCTCTCTAAGTGAACAAAGTGAGTAACCTGGCTGTAAATTGCTTCGCCTCTCTTTCTTCCATGGAGTGGAGTGAGAAGATCTGGAGTGGCAGAGCTTTCCCTCCCCACTTCCTGGTTCTGTGCCCAGAAGGGACCACAACCTCTTTAATGAGTTAATATAGGGCCACGGGGGGCGGGGGGGGGGGCGTCAAATTGCAGGGCCTGAAGTGTTCCCTTTTGCCTAGGGTTGGGCCCACATTTGCTAAGTATGTTGTGGCAGGCATTTATTTACTTCTGTATGTAGCTTTGGGGCATTTGCGTAGATTCTCCCACAACTTATTTTCTCACTCTCTCTCACACACACAGATATTCACAAATGTACTACTGTGGAAAGCATACTTGATAGTGCTCCCCTCTGTCTCTCTGCAAGTAAAGAGAAACCCTTGAAAATCTACAGGCAGAAAGCTGCTGCTTCCATCTAGTAGGAGAGCCCTTCACAAAGGTCATAGATTTCTGGGTTCTTCTGCCACTAGAGAAAAGTGAATTGTGGGTACCTTTTCCTAATTCCTGCCCTGCAGTGTAGTGGCAGGATGATATCCAAACATTGTACCAATAGCTGCATGTTTCTTCTTCTCTTTGCATTCAGTTAATTCCTCCTCAAACATCCTTTTATCACTTGTTTGCGTTTTGTAGTTAAATATTATTTAGTATTCTGCATATATACAGAAACAACTACCAGAGAAAGTGCAGCTTCTTCCTCCCCTATTTTCCAGACCTCTCGTATATTCAGTACAAAGTACTTGGATGTGATTTTTGAGGTTGTAAAAATATAAAATCTTTTCTGGCACTTTTAGGGCATTTGGATGCAGATCCAACCTTTGTGGTTTGGGCCCTTTTTGTAATTATACAGAAGCATTTAGCAGAGATTGGTCTGGAGCAGTAACTGAACAGGTTAACAACTAGAGTTAGTTGTGAAATTAGGCATGAGACTAACAGTGCAGTTGTCAAGAGAAATCAGCCTGCTCCCACCTCACGAGGGTCCCAGATTCAGTAGCCATTACCAAACCATTATCCAGGGCTGGGGTTCAGTTTTTGGCTGTTCCAAGTAACCCATTTGTTCGTATCATATATGTAGAGGATTTTTTATTTTCAATAATTATTCCTCATAATTCTTCATGTACAGTGTACCAAGTGAAGTAATTCTGGTCCCTTAGAATTGAATGCTTGTCAGTAGAGCTTATATTTACACCTCTAAAATCAAAGGCCTTTTTTACAGGCAGAAACTGGTTCAACTTCAGTCAGTTTTAAACTCATTTAGTGACCCCTGTGCAAACAGCTGGGTGGGCACTTAGTAAAATGTCTTATTTCAATTTATCTTAAACCTGTTCCAAATTGATTTAGCTAAATGGAAATAAATGTGGTTTAAACAGAACTAAGAGTATCTGTGCAGCCTTTTGTACCAGTTTAAATCAATGTAAAATCTCTTTTAGTTAAACCAGTCCAACTTTCTCATTAAACAAACCCTGAGTTTAACGACAAGCATTGACCAGGGAATCTATCAACCTCCGATCCTTCTCCAGCCCCATCCCCCGCATGAATTCTGGATGCCAGAGTTGCTTAAAGGCAACTATTTGGTCACTCAGCATACTTTGTATGTTTGAAGATCTGTCTTTGCATTTTATTAGGTTAGAAAGTTATCTGGAAATACTAATTTCTTTATTATCTTTAATGACCATAGATATCTGTTCGAGGATATCTAAGATGTGCCTATATGCTGGTAAGGTATGTATTTGACTGTGGTTTGAAGTAAATCCTGTTAACTATCCATGGTTTCAGAACCCAAACACAAATACTGAGAGTGTGCAGAAAATAATGCTGTGCAAGAAAAAACAAAAGGTACCTGTGTACTGTGCAATAATTATCAGGCAAAATACAGTATCACAGCTGCTAGATGTACTTCAAGTGCGGACACATCTATGTTTAATCGCATTTAAAATATGTAGTGAAAAACCACAGTAATACATTGTTATAACAAACCCTTACATCTGAAATCAGAATAACACAAAAAAGTGCTGATACCATTGTATTATTATGTTAAAGTAATTGATGCAAAATTCTGACTTCTTCTAAAATGTTATATAGCCCCTGTCATCAAACACTCCAAATTTTATGCAGAATAATTCTTAGAGGTAATCACCTGTATTTTTCTTACCCAAGAACAAAACAAAACAAAAAACCCCACCCCTAATCAAACAAAAGACATTTTTTTGCATAGTTTTAAATATTGCTGCACTAACTCTCCTGCATCTTGCAAGACCATCTCAGCTCAGGAACAGTTCTTTTAAAATTCTGAATAATTTTTTAAAATCCAGTTCTTCTCAAATACATAATATATATTTTCTAATAATTATAAATACATCATTTTTACTCTTCTGATTTTAATAACATGCATTGGTATAGTTACTGTACAATTGAAACAGACATTGACTTTAAACAGTGTGTATGCATTTATGTCAATGATATAGTTTAGGCACACTGTTCAATAAATGAAGTGAATAGGGTGGGAAAAAAGAAAACAAAAAAAAATCTCTGGTAAGAAACAGAATCTCAGTGTTTACTCACAAAAAAACCAAAAGGAAAAAATACTTATAAGAAAAAGGATTTATTAATACATAGAAAATTCCCACAATAGTTGAAACACACTTTAGAAACTAATAAACACCTTAAAGAGAGTTGTGCCCATTACGCAGTGCGCAAGCATCTGCTTTATCTTAATTAGATGGGGAGGTGAATGACCACTGTTTATTTTCATTTTCCTCATTAATTATGAAAAACTGCATTTAATTCGTCTTGCATGGTGAGAGACTGGCTGCGCAGATGTAAGTCGTAAGGGAAGTGACTCTCTGTAGGCAACCTGAACATGGAGCTCTGCCCAAGGGGACCCCTGGGTGGCACTGCACAGTAATGCATGCCATAATTGTAATTTTTGCCATAGTCCAAGGCATCTTCTTGCTTCAGGGAAAATATCCCATTATAGTTAATTGGGGGAGGACTTAAGGGACCTTCAAACTGTGGACTGGCACACTCAGGGGAAGTGCTTTCATAGAAGGATTCGTAAGCACTGCAGTAATTGTAGGGTTTCATAGCCTTGGAATTGTCAAGAGTTCCATGCCCAGGGGGGGTGCTGAGCTCAGGACTGTGATAGGGAGGGTAGAAGCTGGAATATGGTGACCTCGTGTGATGGGCAGTTTCCCCCGTCTGACCCATCAAGAAACTTCTGGCATTCAGCTGCAGGCACCCAGCCACCAAGTTTGTAGTTGGCTGGGACAGACCTTTGCACAAGTTTTGGACGAACGTGAGCAGGTCAGGTCTCTTGCCAATACGCAGGATTTCAGAAAGAGCCCAAATATAGTTTTTGGCTAGTCTTAAAGTTTCTATTTTAGACAGTTTTTGTGTTTTTGAATAACAAGGGACCACTTTTCTTAAATTGTCCAGAGCATCATTAAGGCCATGCATCCTGTTTCTTTCTCTAGCATTGGCTTCTTGCCGTCTGAATTTGACCCTTTCCACTCTTATCTTGGTTGTCTTTTTTTTCCTAAGGCCCCTCCTTCTAGGCAAACCATTCTCTTCCTCCTCCTCTCTGTCTTCTTCCTCTTCTTCTTTTTCTGTGTCTTCTCCAGTGGCCCTTTTGATATTCTTTCCTCGGAGTACAATCTGCTTTGAAAAGCTTTCTGGCTTCTTAATTTGCTTTTGGTCCTCACTTTCTCTGGAAAACTTTCTGCACATCAGGGATTCTGGCATTACAACAGACTCATCAAATGGTAGTGTTAACATGGTTCTATATCTTAAGTTACCTGAAAGAATGCCAGCACAATGTTTAAATGTTTCTATTTATAAAGTTTGTATACTTACACAAACAACTTCACATACCTTTCACTTGTGCATATACACAAACACACATATAAAATATACGACAATTACTTTTCTAATAAAATACCTTTCAGTTGTAAATGTTTTCATTTAATTTTTAAAAACTTTAAGCTGCCAAAATTATGCAAAACATGCAATATCAAATCACCTAATATAAGCACACATATTATAGGTAAAACAATATTTAATAAGCACAATCAACTCCCTGCATATTTGTCTTTTAAAAAAAAACCCAAAACAAACCAAAAACAAGCTTTTAGACTACATAACACTGTGGAATTTAAGCAAATGCAAAACATGGTAAAGCAATGTGGAAATTTCATTAATCCAAATTCCCCTGGGTAAAAAATGAGAAGGGAGAGACCAGTTTAAAAAATGAAAAGCGCCCTATCTCTGTTAACTGAGAGATAAATATTTTTAAATCACCTTTTAACTTTTATTTTGAAGTTTGTTGACCTGCACTCTTTCGTGGATCAATATACTTAAGTCCAGTAAATTAGAATGGATTAGAAAAGCATTTTAATGGGGGAAAAAAAACACCCAGAGACAAATGAATCATTCAGTGACTTAATTAAAGTGAAGTGAGATTTTCTAATGATCAATATGAAAATATATGAAACACACAGTATTTATTTCCTATTACAAAACCTCCCAGTAATGAGCTAATTCTAAACATATTCCCATTAGAAAGAGTTAGAAAATAAAATCTTTCTCTTTCTTAATTTTTATAGAAAAGATTCTAAATCACTAGTACAATTTTGTTGTTGCAATTAACTTGTTTTCTTTTCTTCCCCCTCCCTCAATCAATCAGGGTAAAAAAACCAAACCACCAAAAACAAAAAATACCCTCCACGCTCCAGTGTTTATGTTCTGCAAGAACCAGACGTCTCCCTCTAGCTAATATCTGACAGGAATGGGCTTTGGATTCTGGCTACAATTGTGCACGTGTGCTCAGAACCCAGACTGAAATGGGGAAATAATTTTCTTTTCATATGATTGTTTTTGTTTTCAGTCTGGAAGTAGCAAACACTTGAATCCACACTCTTCAGAGATGAGCCCAAATGAATGCAGAGACTTTTTAATAGAACAAAACTAAACAAAACCCCAAATAAAAGACTCACTCCCTTAGTATTGCCTATACACTTGCAGTATTGCATAATCCCAGTGAAAGTAGGCAATTACATCGCAAGAATGGAATGTTAGGAGAAGTTATACGTCGTAAATAGCACACATAAAATACAAGACAATGATACTGTATCTTTAAACACTTGCATGCACACACAGCCCCATTGAAATGTATCTTTATTTATATTACCTTAGCTTTTTATTTCATTCAATAATCAGTTTTCATTTTTTGCCTTCCAAATCTTTTCAATCTGAATGTCGCATCGTCTCCTGGAGTCTAGATCTGTGTATCTCTGCACTATCTCATTGATCTCTAAAAAGTGACATTGATGCCAACTGCCAGAGCTGGTACCCATGCCATCTGCTAGTGACGTCACAGGGCAGAGAAAACCATGTGATCCTTTCTCCTGGGACCTTCATTCTGCACTGATCATCTGGCATCCCTGTAAAGTGGGTACCAGCATTCATGTATCAACACAGAAGGTTAGACTGATAGGAAAAAAAAAAAATCTCTACCAGCATTTCACATACAGTAGGTGCATTTCTATTAGCTCTACTTCTATTTAACAGGCAATCTATGTAAATAGCCAAGCTAACATTCAATTTTATCCATACCTACATGTACAGTATTCCATAGTTGTTAATACTATATTGCTTATTTAAAAAAGGATTGTTTCATACTGAACAGAATCTCCTCTGTGATCCTGGGTATCCGGAATAAAAACAATGAAGGGAAAGCTGAAATCAGAAAGAAATGCAGGTACTAAGATACACCTAAGTAGGGTTAGCTCAAGTGTAAGAGATCACAAAATTAGTTCTTGTTTTATTGTAAGCAATCTGTGTGTGTGGTTCAAAGTGCCATGCTCTGCTCGAGAACACAAAATGACAGAAGTGTGTGTCCAGCGGAGGTTTGTTTGAGAAATCCTCAGGTTCTTTTCTTCAGGGGCTTTTTGTAACAATCCTGGGAGAGGGGGGGAGAAGGAGGGGGGTAAGGAATCTGATGCAAACTAGACATACATTCTAATCATTTCAAAAATATAATGTGCCAATGCAATGCACATTCCCCACATCAGAAATTAGCATGTTACCAAACACACACACTCCTTCATTTTCCCCACCCTGATACATTTAAAATGCACTAACTGCTTTTATTTTGAGTATCTTTTCAGTCATAACTGTTTCAGGGTAATCAGAAGCTTGCTCTCTGTGTGTCTTGCCCTCTACTAAGTATTTCCTTTAAAAATTAAGAAGTCTCCTTTGTCTTGAAATTGTAATTACAATTTTGTTCTTCCTGATTCTCTTACCTGTTTTTCCAACTGCCTTTTTTTCTACTTCTATAAATTCTCTTTTCCTATTCTCATGTTCTCTCTTTCTCCTCCTGTCAGCTGTCTCTCCTGCTATCTGCTCTTTCTCCCTTAACCCTTTTGTTTCTCTCATAAACAACGGACCAGAAACTATTAAATGAAGCTGACGAAACCTCTCAGCTAAGCTTTGCTCTAGTGGCAAACTCCACCTTGTTTTTAGGAGTGAGATATACCAACACTTAAAATAAGAATGGACTGTCTTATGTAGAGAAATATTTAGTTTGTCCATAATATTATCACAGTTTGTTGCTTTTTCATAACTAAGCAAGCTCAGTTTTAAAAAGTGGGAGACTGATCATGCTTTTACTATTAAAGTAATCCCTGGCAGGGCTGCTTTTGTTACATATCTGTGTCAGCAATTCCATTATAAATCCTACTTTTGAAGGGTTTATAACTCATCTGCTTTAATTCACACTGGGCCCAAGCGTGGCATTAATGTTCTCGGTCCTGATCCAATTATTTTTGTTTCCACTAAATTGTATTTAAATCTGTTTGGACTTCTTCTCTTCTTCTTTTCTTTTTTAAAGAAGAAGGCTGAAAAATAGTGTGTGCGTGTGCACGTATGTGTGTGTGCACACGCATATGTGTGTGTGTGAGACAGTCAACTTCAGGAATCCTTTTATTTTCCCTCTAACAAAAAAATAAATAAAACAAACAACCCTCAAACCCACAAACAAACATTTTTTTCTTTTTTATTGCTGTGAGAAATTATAGGCCATTCCTTCCAGATTGTGGCTATTTTAAAAATAAATATATTTGAAGTGGCCAAGGTCTTACAACATAAGTGGCTATTGCTGAAGAGCAGCAAGAACCGCACTGTTCGCATACTCATTTCATTCTATGCTGACCATTATAATCAGGATGATAGAATAGAGTGTTGAATCCCTTTATTCTCAATAAGGATTTATGTATTAAGATTTATATTATGAAAGATCCTAGAGACTGACATCTTTTTTACAGATTTTGCATTCTGAGAGTATTTCACAATGCACGATATTCTAAATAAGCGAAGTCCTGAAGCACTGTTTTAATGCAAACTAAAAATACTATATGAAATCTAAGAAAAGGTTGATATTGTAACGGCTCTGTGTTAGTGGAAGAACTGTAAAATTTCCAGTCACATCATCTAGTCTCCAAATCACATATTGAATAAGATATTTAGCACCTCTTCTTTTTGTTAAATTATTTAATAACAAAACCAACAAAGAACCCTGAAAATGTAAAATGTATTTTTGGATGTATTTTGTGCTACCATTAAAAATAAAATAAGCGAATTAGGGTGGGAGGGAGAATTCAGTTTTGCAGACTCTTTGACCAGCATTTGAGCTCATCAATATTTTCAAATAAATTATTAAGTAACAAAAGAGCTGTGATATCAAAGTTTAAAAAGCATCTTCCATGTGTGCATAATAAGTTTCCTAAGGATTTTTACCAAACATTTTTTATAATGATTCCATGATATGCAAATATATACTGGTGTTAATATGCATACACACTATCCACCGTAACTGCTGCACTGCTGTCTACAGTGAATGCATGTTAAAAATAATAGGCTGGCACATGATGTTAAGGCTAGTATATATTCCTCTGAGCAATATAGACATTTGTCTTCATTTTGCCGGTTCAAATGAACCCTTTCCCCCCTGGGACTTCAAAGAACCAAGCAGTGTTTTATTAAGAAACAGTCCTGTAGTTCTGCCATTTTTTGAAACTATAAGGGTGTGATGGGAATGTACAAAAAACATTCTGGGCCCAGAAGAGTTAAAGGATAAGACTGACCATTGCTAGTCTCACTGTTCCAATTGGAGATGAAGTTTAAAAGGGAGCCAAACATCTCAGAAGGTAGAAGGCTGGAGAGGATGCCACAACTATTCTGAGTGCTTCTTGAAGGCTACCTGCTTAGCCCACTTGGGGCTGAAGTGCCCTTGTTGCAGAGAGGCATAAACTTCAATTCCAGTCCACCCCACCCCACCAGCAGGGCAAAGGCAAGGGTCTTGAAAATCCTGAGATGAGGATAAGCCACATGCAAGGATTAGGAACTGAACTGAAGGCCCTTCCTGCTGAGAGGTAAGAGACTGGAAACCAACTGCGCTCACCAGTATACCTGCTGGCTCTCTGGTACTCTGCTAAAAGGGCATTAATCTTGTTACTTGCACTTTGTCCAGTAAAACAGCCCCGTGGTACATTTGGAATTGATTTTTTTCATTCATCGCTGTGCTACTGCAGACATTGTAAATGAGGAGACTTAAGTCGACCTAAACTACTCCGCATCCACACTGGGCTTTCCTTAAGTCGACTTAAGGAAAAGTTAAGTTGACTTAATAACACCTCGTTTTAGGTCGACTTAACACTTAAATCGACCTTATTAGGTCGACATAAGCCAGTTTGGACGGGGATTAGCGCCTAAGTCGAATTAAAGTGTTAAGTCGACTTAATAAAGTAAAAAGGGGCTATGTCTACACTAGAAAAGTTAAGTCGACTTGTGTTAAATCGACTTAATAAGGCTGACTTTAAGTCAACTTAAAGTTGACCGTATTAAGTCAACTTAATAAAGTTGACAACTTTTCTAGTGTAGACATAGCCTTAAAGACTAACAAATTTCTTCAGGCATAAGCTTTCGTGGGCTCCAACCCACTGCATCAGATGCATGAAGTGGAAACCACAGTGGAGAGGTGTATATACACATGCCAGGGTGAAGGAGGGCAAGTGTTAGCAAAGTCAGTTCAGTTAGGATAGATGAGGCCCATTCACATCAGTTGATTAGAAGGTGAGAATGTGTGAACAGGGACAATTACATTTTGTAATGTGTTAACCATTCCAAGTCCCTATTCAGACCCCGTCTGATTGTGTCAAGTTTGCAAATCAGTTCGAGCTCTGCAGTTTCATGCTGAAGTCTGGTTTTCAAGTTTTTCTGTGGGAGTATGGCAACTTTCAAGTCTATACTGAGTGTCTAGGGAGATTGAAGTGTTATCCTACTGGTTTATGGATGTTGCCATTTCTGATGTCTGATTTGTGTCCATTTATTCTCTGGTGCAAGGACAGTCCAGTTTGGCCAATGTACATGGCAAAGGGGCATTGCTGGCACATGATAGCACATACCACATTACTTTGGGATGTCAATCACTACTGAAGAGTTGAAATAATTTGAAACCTGAATTATATTTTGTACATTATAGTCACATTAATCCATACAGAATTTCCAGTCTCATTGACTGTTTACTCTACAGGATATACCCATTTGGCTATTTCTCGCCTTATATTGGGGTCCCAATTTTAGGATTATGCTGAGCTTTTGCTCAATGCCCATTATAAGAAGAACTGTGGAGCTGCAAGCCTGAGGAGGAATCCTGGGATGGAATGGCGGCTTCTCTTCCCAGGGGAAGAAGTCATCAATGTGGCCCTATAATGGGTGCACATTATTTTCTCTCAAACTGATGGTGTAGAGCCAAAGCACTGCCCAATCTCTGCCACCTATTGTTCAGGGTGAAGGAGAAGAGCAGGGTAGTGAAGCATTGGAATGGGCTACCTAGGGAGGTGGTAGAATCTCCATCTTTGGAGATTTTTAAGGCCCAGTTAGACAAAACCCTGGCTGGGGTGATTTAGTGGGAGTGGTCCTGCTTTTTAGCAGGGGATTGGACTAGATGACCTCATGAGGTCCCTTCCATCCCTATTGTTCTATGATTCTAATGTGCGTGCCTCATCTCATCCACTATGCTTCAACTGCAATGTGGCTGCACAAAGGTGTGTGTGCATAAATCTTACTTCCTTTTACTCTTTGACACTGCTGCATAAGGGCTACATGATTTGCCCCTATGTTTTTTGTAGATGGAGAGCATTGGTGGTGTAATAAAGGATTTCCTCTGTCTAACGGGCTGATTGGCTGAGCCCAGAGGCAGTCTTAGGCCTTCTGGGGCCTGGGGCAAAAGCCATGGATGAGCCCCCCCTATGCCACATGAGGGGCCCAATCCATGTCTTTTGCCCTATTGCGGGCCCCTCCTGGGGCTCCCCAGCTCCCCTGCTGGGGTGCCACAGGCCTCCTAGCCCTGCTGCCAGCTTTGCTGGGGCCTCCTCGGCCCCACCATGGGCCCTCACTGCCATCCCACCGGGGCCCCTAGCCCTGCTGTGGGCCCCCAGCCTACGCCCAGGCTTGGGCCCTGCTCCTGCCACTCGGGGCTCTACAGCTACTGCTCTGGGGGCGCATGTGTGTAATGTGCAGCAGCCAGACGCGGCACGTGGCCCCTACCCATGTGTGGCTGGACAGTTGCCCATGCTGCCCACCCACTAAGACCGTCTATGGCTGAGTCCAATTATCCCTATGGTTTATTCAAGCAGAGGGATCCCTGGAGGTGACAGGCTTCTGAGGAGATGCCTCTTCCTTCATAAAACTAAAGCACTCATTCCCTCTGGATTCCCAAGAGCTGCAGACCTGAGAAGTCTCACTCCCTGTTTTTCCAACCATCTCCCACCTGAGCATACAATTACTTAGATACTCAGAAGGGCCATCCTATTGCTTTAACTGACCCTTTCCGTTGACTCCTCTGTGTGAGGGGCATATCCAGTCCCTAATGACTGACTGCACACTAAGTACTGAATCCAAAGTCTGCACTTAGGCAGTGCCTCCTTGGAATCAGTGGGAGATTTGATTGAGTAAGGACTGCAGGATTTGGCTAGAAGAGCACAAGCTGAGATGAGCAGTTTACTTAGAACTACACAGCATGCTCTAAAGTAAATGCCAGACACAAGGATATAGAATAGTTAAATTAACATTGAATTGACAGAACCGCAAAATAAAACCTAAGGAAAAACAAATGATGTCAGCATCTATTGGACAGTCCCATTTTAAAATACTATCGTGTACATTATAGAGGGAGCTGGTAGCAATGCCTATATTTAGGTGTTTGTTTTACACTTTCCATTATAAAAGATTCTTGCAAATTCTTTTGAGAAGTTCTGACATTTTTATTATTTGCAGTTGACCTTTGAAATTCAGCAGGGAGAAAACTCTTGGGCTAGAGAAGTTACTTTCCTTTATGCCTTGAAATTCCATTCAGGTTTAGCTGAGCTGTAAACTTAAAACTTGCCATTTCCTTTCTCTTACTTGCAGTCCTCAGAGAGCATGCTAAAATAATAACTGAGCACTTTAAAAAAAACCAACTCTATGAAATTACATTTAAAAAAAAAAAAACCTCTGTTAAAAGAACCCTATGCAAGTTACTAAGTAAAGCACTTGAAAATTAGAAAATGCCAGATTTATGGTAACCTGTGCAACCTAAATTCTTACTCTTTTATGTATGCTCTATGATACTCTTCCAACAAGTGCAATCAGCTGAGGTGCTACTGTTTACAAACCCACAATTTGAATTCTAGGAGCGTAGACTTCAGGGCATAAAAATTCCCCACATCTTGGTTTTCTTCCAAACTTAGAATTCTGTGACCTTTCCAGCAAGGCCATATGTTTACTGAATTTTCAGCACATCAGTCTGATGAACATGATTTCTGTTTCCTTAAAGAGCATGAAGGTTTTGGGAGCAGGCATACAACCTGTCTCAAGCTGCTCGTGAAAGGTAGTCTGCAATGTTTCCCAAATAAATCTAATATTTTAAAGTGCTCTTAGTGTTTACATTGGGCTATTAGCAGATCCAGGTATGTAGAAAACAGGCATCCAGTTGTCTCCTTAGAAAGAGTGTTATTTCCATTTTACAGGGGATATGAGGAACAGAGCTTACCCATGGAGATTGTGACTTGCCCAACATTACACGGAAAGACTATGCCAAAACAGGGAACCCAGATCTTCTAAACCCCAATCTACTGCCTTCCCACAGGATCATCCTTTCTCCTTCTCCATAGCTGGAATCTAATTGTAGGACTGGACCATAGCTACAATAGCTTTAATAAAAGCCTTAGTTAAAAAGTCTCCCAGAAGTGAAAGACAAGATCAAATTCAGCTCTGTTGTAGAAGGGTGTAAAAGTCAGTGGCAGTTGGGCCACTTTTGCCAATGATTAGTTTGATCCAAAGGCTATGTCTACACATAGGGATTTAGGTCAACTTAACTAAATCGACTTTAATAAGTCGACTTTAAGTTGACCTTATTAAGTCGACTTAGAGAATCCACACAGGATTCCTAAGTCAACTTAAAGTGGGCCTTACTAACTCGACTTAGAGAGTCTGACTCTCTAAGTTGACTAGCTCGGTATACGGGGCTGGCTCTCCCCGAGGCAGCAAGCCCTGAAGTGGTCTGGGGGAGAAGGGAGCATGGAGCTCCTTTCTGCCCCGACTGCTCGGCTCCCTTCTGGTCGGGACTGCTCAGGTTCCGGGCAGAAGGGAGCCCTTCTAGCCGGGACCGAGTGGTCCCAGCTAGAAGGATGCCGGCGGCTCCCCTTTGCCTGGGACCCCCACGGGTCCCGGCTAAAAGGGAGCTGCCACTTCCTTCTTGCTGGGACCTGCGGGGGTCCAGCTAGAAGGGAGCGCGGGCTCCTTTCTGCCGGAACCCAGAGGTCTGGGCCAGAACAGGGCCATGTGGCTCCCTTCTGGCTGGGACTGCGCTCCAGCTCCTAGGAAGCCTCCAGAGGCTTCCTGGGAACTGGAGCGCAGTTCTGTCTAGAAGGGAGCGCTCCCTCCTAGC
>ML685756.1:2883119-2902441 GCA_007922175.1 Pelusios castaneus
GCTCCAGCTGCGAGGAAGCCTCTGGGTCTCCCTGCCAGCTGGGCGCCACTATGCTGGCAATTGCCAGTGCTCCAGCTGTTTAGGGAATCCCCTGGGCCTCCCAAAACAGCTGGAGTGCCGGCAATTGCCGGCACGGGAGCCTCCAGCTGGCAGGAAGCCTCTGGAGGCTTCCAGGGACCTGGAGCGCAGTCCCGGCTAGGAGGGAGCACGGGGCTCCCTCCTAGCCGGGACCTGAGCGGTCCTGGCCGAAGGGAGCCCCGTGCTCCGTCCTGGCTAGGACCAAGCAGTCCTGGAGAGAAGGGAGCCGGGAGAGCTGCCTGCCCCTCCTTGGCCCGGCAGATCCAGCCATTTGCTGGCTGGCTCTGCGAGGACAAGCCGGGAGCGGCTTCTCGGTCCCGGCACAGCCAGCTGGTGCACGGCTGGCTCTGTTGGGACCAGCCGCCTGCCTCCCAGGTCCTCCAGCCAGGGTTCTAGTGGGGGATCGCCTCCCGCTGGAGCCCTGGCTGGGGAGCCCTTCTCTCCAGGACCGTGGCTCCCCTGGCAGGGAAGGCACAGGTCTGGGGAGAAGAGAGCAGGGGCTCCCCAGGACAAGGGAGCCACAGTGGCTCCCTTCTGCCAGAGCCATGTGGTGCTCCCTTGTCCGCCCTGCCCTAAGTCGACCTAGGGCGTCTACACTGGCTAAATCAACTTTTAAAAAGTCAACTTAGACACTAGTTCGAATTATAACAAGGTGTTATTAATTCGAACTAGTTTTTCCTTAATTCGACTTAAGGAGCACCTTAAGTCGAATTAAGGAAAGCCCAGTGTAGACGTGGATTAAATTAAGTCGACTTAACCCTGCTTAAATTGACCTAATTTATAAGTGTAGATGCACCCAAAGAGACTAGGTCATAACATAAAATGTGTAGCCCAAATAGCATTTTTCCAGTGATAACTTAGTGAGGCTATTATCAGGCAATTACATGTTCCATTCCATCCTTCCAAATACCAACCAGTGACCGATGTTCCTTACTTTAAAAAGGAATTTATGTAATGTATTAGATTTCTTGGAAGTTCACAAACTCATTCTGCAGTTCCCCTTCTTCAAGAGTATGATGAAGTGGAATTTTCTCCCGCGAAAGCTCATGCGATAAATAAATTTGTTAGTCTTTAAAGTGCCACCAGACTCCTTATTTGTTTTGCTGAATTAGACTAACATGGCTACCTCTTTGGAACTTGCAGGATTTTACATTTCACATGTCCCCACTGAATGAGTCTCAGTTTCCCTAGAAGTGCCTGAGAGTCAGTGGTATGCTGTGACATTCTCAGTAAGGCGTACAATTCTACACTTGTATGCAAGGTGTAACCTTTCACGTATGATGTGTATGAGGTTATGCAGCGTGGAGGACAGTGGTGTGTTCAGGAGTTGTACAGAATTGCCCTGAGGGAACAGCTGATCCTAGAGCATGCAATGCATGTGTTGCATATGTACACAGGCTGCTACTACTGAGAGGAAAAGACCAAAACTGGGGACAATATCCTGGCCTAAAGTGTCGTCTTCAAATTGATGGGGGGTGGGGATTGTGTCTGTGTTCAAAATACCTGCAGGACAGAGAGTTCCTTTTTTATTTTTATTCTGTAGGATCTAGACAAAGCCTTCAAAAGAAGGTGTGTTATCTGATAATGATTCTCCAAAAGAGAGAAACAACAGAGTTGATAACAGAGTTATCAAGTATTTGGAATGCAAGCTGCTGCCAACCCTACATGCAGTGATTTGTGCCCTTTAGCATCTGTGTTTGAATAAGCCCTAGGGAGCTGTCTAGCTGCCCGTGTTTGTGAACCTCCTCATCTAACAGACCATCATTTCATGCATGAGTTTTAGTCCTGAGCAGAGACGACCATCTTTGGCTATCTCATTATTTTACTCAGTGAAGTTTAATTGATAACAGTAAAGGGCATCACATTACATTATGGGCTGGATTCTCAGCGGTGCCAGCCCAGACTCGCAGTTGGAAGGGCTAGATACGTCCTTATTTCTGTTTATGCTGTCCTTGTTTCCCACCTGAATACTGATGATGGCCAGGGACCATTCTGAGTCTCATCATAGGTTAGAGCAGCATTATGGCTGCTGCAATAGTCAGAGATCACCGGCTGTCTAGCAATAACCCTTCCTCCTGAATGCAGCCCTGGAACACTCCTTGTCCTGGTTCATGAGGCTGGCCTACACAGACTTACTCCACCTCAGGATTCCCCTGTACTGGGAGAATCCCTAAGCAACCTGGCTTGTTGCCTTCTTTTCACACATGAGGATCAAATGGATTCTGGATCTATATTTATTTGTATAGTGCTCTAATTTCAAAGTACTGGGCAACAGTTACATAAGAGATGATATCCAAAACAACTCAGTTAGTGATCAACAGGAACAGACAATACTGAAGCTGAAGGTACTAAATTTATAAATCTGTGCACATTAGGAAATGTTTTGCTGTTTGTAATGGCACATTTGCTTAAGTAATTTTCTCAATTTCAGTGTCATTTGAGTAGATATGTAAGCAGAGTTGGCAATGGGGTTTGTTGCAGATAGGTGCCTGCCTTAGTGTTTCTGTTATATGGTGTGTAGTTGCTACTGCTGAGTATTTGCTGAAGGATTGGGAGCTGTCTGTAAGCGAGGAGAAGGCTAATTTCCAAGGTTTGAGAGAGTGAGGGATCATCTTGCAGGATAGGCTGTAGGTCCTTGATGATGTGCTGCAGAGATTTGACTTGGGGCCAGGGGTGTCACTGCCCCCAAAAGAGGTTCAGGGTCCGGGGACCCGATCCATGGCCCAATCCGTCGGGGGGGCCTGATCTGTCCCCTGGGTCCCCAGCTGGGGCCAGCTTGGGCTCCTGCCGCCAGCGGCCCAGCCCTGGCCCCAAGGCCCAGAAGGGGCCGCATCGGGCCGCCGGGGGCTGGGCCCCAGATCCTGGCCCTGGCGGGGGTTGCACTCGGTCAGTGGCGGCCAACCCCCGGATCCCCATGTGCCCAACACCAGCAACACCACTGCTTGGGGCTATAGGTGATGAACAGCTGTGTTCTGTTGTTTTCCTTGTTGGGATTGTCCTGTAGCATAACATGCTACAGCTTCCATTTCATGCATCTGATGAAGTGAGATTCCTCCCACCAAAGCTCATACGATAAATACATTTGTTAGACTTTTAAAAGTGCCACAGGACTCCTTGTTTGTTCTTTTACAAAGTATGCAAAGACAGAAATCCTTGTGTAAGGTGACGCTATGGGGCCTTATGGTCATCTAGAGTCTTATGTGTCTATGTGTCTGTGGCTTGAACATTCTTGTGTACTGCTGGCCTAGAGATGCACATTGTATATGAAAACTTACCTTTGGATTTGTAAGGTATTTTCCATAAGGCTATCTAGTTGGAATTTAGTTCAAAAGTATTGCCTACCCACTAAGAACCAACAGTGGGAAAATCATTTGCTTTCACCCATGTATGCAGAACTCCAAAGGCTAGATCAGGGGTTGGCAACCTTTGCCGACCCCTGTGCCGGCCCCTCCCCCTCGACCCTCAGCTGGTGCCGATGGCACTTTCGTGGAAAGAAGCCACCTGGAGTGGCTCCTCTTGGCAGCATGCCTGGGTACTCCTATCCCCAGGCAACCATGGCAAGAAGTTGCCTGGAGTGACTCCTTTTGGTGGTGGCGGCACACCACAGGGAGGAGCCGCTCTGGGCAGCTTCTTTACATGGTATGCCTGGGACATGGACATGGCAGGGACCCCCGAAAGAAGCCTCTTGGAGTGTCTTTTGGTGTCAGGAGTGGCAATTTCTGTGGCGCCACAGAGGATGCCGAGTGCCGCTCCGAATGGGCTTGTATGCCACTGTTGGCCCACGTGCGGGGGGTTGCCCACCCCTGGGCTAGATGCATACTTGGGTACATGCATGCCCAACTCCTGTTGACTTCCTGACCCCCATTCCTGCGCCTTTGCCACTGGACCAACTGCATCCCCATTTCTCTAAACACTTGCATGCTTGAAAGACAGGCACTGCAGTAGCAATTTAGTGAAATAATCTATTAAATACATTCTATAGTAGGATCTGTGCTACTTGAGTCTCATCCTGAGAGGAGCTTAATGGTTAAAGGTGTCCAACACCTAGCAAATTCAGGGTCCTTAAGAGCTCAGAAAGATGGAGCAATACTATCCATTCGTTTTTAATTAGTCTGGTAGATTAATTATTTTCTTGTACCACGTTTGGAACTCTTGTAGTATCAATGAGAGTTTTGTTCAAAGATTTTTGCATAGGCTCACTCAAATGCACAGACATCACTAAGAGCAGAAATCTTTGATTGTATGATATGGGATTTCACTTTGAAGCTAGACCTGGTTGAAGATGTTCCAATGGTATGTTTCTGTCGGAAAAATGCCAGTTTGTTGACACTGAAATCTGTTGATTGTTGATTTAGGCAAAATTTCATTTAGGAAAAAAGTGGGAGGGGGAAAGGTATTTAGAAACAAACTATTTTGATTTTTCATTTCAAAACAACTTTTTGTTTTGAAAATTTGCTTAATATAACATTTTTAAAAACTGAATTCAGATCAAAATGTTTAGAGTTTATCAAAACAAAGTATTTTCAATGAGTCTTAAAAAAAAATTGAAGTTTTTTCCCATGGGAAATTTTAAAATGTTTGGTTTTGTTTCAGATTGAAATTAAAACAAATTTTGAAATGTTGAAATAGAAATTCTGATTTTTCAACCAGCCTTTTAAGAAGCCTCATGTCACTTGTGCTGAATCAGGGTTCTACAAAGGATGATGTCAAATTTTCAGCCATTCATTTCAAGCTTTGTGGTGTTCATGTATTAATCTGTTCTGTATGACTTCATGTATCATAAAACTACTCCAATGTACTAAAATTTAGCTACAAATATAAAAGCTACTTCATTCCTCTCAATCCCCTCCTTTTTTATTTAATCACCAGTATTTCTCAAAAGTTCCAGTTCAGTCTCCCCCTCCCCCAAATCCATTATACAGCACACAACACAAAAAGATAGCCTTTGTTAAAAAGTTTAATGTTCTTAATTAGTAGAATTGTCAAGCTAATTAGAATACCAATTAGAATTGGCAGGGCTATCGTTAATTTAGAAATGCTGTGGTCTAGTGTTAATCACTATTAAACCTTATAGTTTGTGAAAGATAGAGAGCAAGGAGATGAATACACACATGAAATCCTTCCCTCCCCTCCCATGTTAAATGTTAAGGGTCCATAACCACAATGATCTGTACCGTCATTGTGTACTTAGGGAGTGTTTAACTCATAAAGACATTGATGAAAGGTTAATAACTACTTACACATAACTGCAGCGCTTCCAAATAAAAACCTTGAATTTTTTCCGTGTATCAAAAGAGCAAAATAGCTGGCAGATTGCTTGATATGATGCTTATGTAAAGCACTTTGAGATCTTTGTCTGAAAAATACAAAGAAAAATGCAAAGGGATATTATTGCTTATAGTATTGTTGATAATGCTTTGCAGTTCTATTGAAAGTTTTATTTAATATTTCCAAACAAAAGATTTCAAAGTGCTAAGTAAACACAAATTAAGCTTCACAGCACTCCTGTAAAATGGATAGGTAAGATGATACCCATTTAACTTATGGAGAACCTGCCCAAATTCACATTGGTGAGTCAGCGGCACAGTTGGAAATAGATCTGAGAACTCTAGTTTTAACCTTTAGAACATGCTCCCTTCCAATCAATCCACTTACAGGAGACAAAAAGAATGTTGAATGAGAGATCTTTCTTTCCATTTGCAAAATATAGAGACTTGTTCAAAATATACATTAAGAACATCTATTTCTTGTTCAAACCTTATGGAACAGTCCAGTGGTGACCAAATGAATGCACCAGTGAAATGTACATGCACCCATTTCACACACAAGAACACATTTGTAATCCCCCCCGCTCCCCCGAAAACACAGAAAACGAATGTACAGGTGGCTGCTTAGAAATGCAGTGGCATGATCTGTGTACATTTCAGTCCCAAATATATGTATTTCCAGGCACAAATATGTTCTCATCTTTGATATTTTGGCCCTTTGAGACAAATTCTGTTCTGAATCTATAAATTCAGCTCCTCATGATGACAAAGGGATCTGTGATGGGAATGCTATGCGTTTCACTATGCCTGAGGTAGAATATGCCACACATATGTCTATGGTTATAGGGGGAAAAGGAAAAGGGTTGTGATTATATGAGAAGAGGGAAGAGTTATGGTTACAAATGCAATCTTAACTTTGGTATTTTTTGCCCTTTTAATGCTTAAAGCCAAAATCTAACCCCAGAAGAGTAAAAATCCTAAAAATAAGTTAGAAGTAGGAAAATAAATATACTGAAGGCAAAAAGAATTCACAAAATAAATATTTTAATTAAATTTTTCAGAAGTGAATTGGAGTTCATTAGTTGTGTACACATATCATTTTGTTCTTTCTTTGCAATTTAAATTATAGATTCAGTTCAAATGTGAAAATATCCAGGACAACCAAAAATCGGGCAAACAAAATTAAGTCTTCATTCTAAGCCAAGCATTTTTGCAGATTTGAAAAAGATTAGTTAAATTCATAATGGGGTTTTAATAGTTCTGTTTATTTTTGTTTTGCTTTAATCCTAACATATTTGCATTTCTAGCTTTTGGTTGAGAACTACTATACTATATGAAGAAAGAGTCCTGTGGCACTTTCAAAGACTAACAAATTTATTTATCACATGAGCTTTCATAGGCGAAAATCCCACTTCATCTTGCTGAACTAGACTAACATGGCTACTCCTTTGGAACTATACTAAATGAAATATTCTCAAGAACCCAGTAGTTTCAGCAAAGATGAAACAATTATGGCACTTAAAATCTAAAAAGAAAATTGATTCTCAAACTTTCAAGATCCCTTTTTCTTGTAGGTGTGCTCTGCAGATTCCATTTCTGATTTACGGAAAGGTGAAGAATAATGCTTTTGGTCTGGAAACTGCTGGGATTTTTATTTTCCAGTCACATTTGTGGTCACTTGAGCTAGTTTAAGAACTAAGGCACAGATTCTACAAACTCTTAAGCAATCTCATAACTTTTTAATTCTGTGAGGTTAGTCCCTTTCCTTCTCACTGCACTATTACACTGGTTGAACTGACCTCATCCTAAACTGGTAATTATATTTATATATTCCAAAGGGGTAGCCATGTTAATCTAGTTCAGCAAAACAAATAAGGAGTCCTCTGGCACTTTTAAAGACTAACAAATTTATTTATCACATGAGCTTTTGTGGGAGAACTGGAATGGTGTTTATAGTGGCTGATAGTACTACACATATGTATAAATTTATGCACGTGCTTAAGTATTCACATGTTTGGGACAAGAGATGGCTGGGACTTTTTCGTTGGAATGATTTTCTGATGGGAAATGCATTTTCTGCAAATTCAAAATTTTCTATGGGGAAATTTCAGTTTTGTCTCCCAAAATTGATTTTCCTTTAGGAAAGCAAAAATAAAATAAAATAAAATAAATCATATCATTGGACACTAATTAGA
This sequence comes from Pelusios castaneus, assembly GCA_007922175.1. NCBI lineage: Eukaryota > Metazoa > Chordata > Testudines > Pelomedusidae > Pelusios > Pelusios castaneus. Next base: position 2,890,660 of record ML685756.1, read on the forward strand.
ATATTTTGGTTTGCTGAACTGGCATGAAACATTGTTTAGAGTCAGTATAACATTAAATTGCATTTCCCTGTTGTGGCACATTGCCTCATGGGAGTTGTAGTTTGGACTCCTATTTATCCTTATATACTGCGTGCCACATCTTGACTACCTCTTCCTTAATTCAATGTAGTTTTTCCTCTGATTGATATGGTGCAACTGGGGATTGTTAGGGCTGCAGGTGCATCATGGGAGATGTAGTCCAACCAGGGAGCTTGGTGCATGTGGGAGAATTGGGCACCAGACTTCTGAGCTTCCACTTCCATGAGGTAATGTGATATCATAAGGGAGTGCAGTTTAATATTGAATTGATTCAAAACTCTTTACTTTTGCTCAGACGAAGAATCTGAAATAAATATTTAGATTCAGGAATAGAAAGATATCTAATGTTCTTTGAAAATGTGGAAAAGAAATACATCATTTTCCAATCAAAATATTTTAGAGTTAATCTTTCCATGAAAAATTTGGATATTTCAATGATTTGTCAGGATTCCAGATGAAAACAGATGTTGAATTACCAGATTCTGATTTTTCTCTCAGCTCTATCCAGGATCTAATAGTCTGAACCTAAGAGGCACCAGCAATACATCTCCTTTCACCTCTCAAGATCAAACCCTTGTTCTCAGTAGGTCATGTGGTACCAACAACAGGGGAGTAAATAACTTTTTAAAATATTAAAGTTGAGAAAGCCAGAAGCTTGATCTACCATGGGCTTTTTTTTATTTTTTTGATTAGGTATAGTTACACCGATGTATCCTGCAGTGGTGCAATCCCCTAGTATTGATACTGGACCAGTGTAAAAAGTGATTTTCACTAGCTCAGTTTATGCCATATGGAAAGCAAGATATCACTGGTGCTCTGCAGTGTTTTGGCTTGGGTAGCTACAGCTAGATAGAGAAAAGCAAAGCAAAACAAAACAAACCCCTTACAAGTGAAAACAAGGCCAGATACAGAGAAACACCCCTTCTGGGAAAGATAATTCACTTCTCCAGATATCTTACTATTTGAGCAAGAAGGTGCCCCTTCTTGCTGGAGTGCCTAATGGCAAAGAACTGTGGTCATGGAGCTTCTCTGTAGACAAACGATATTTCCAATTTACTGCAATTTCCCCAACCATTATTTTTATTTTTTGCTTAGGTGGTTTGCAGTTACCATACTTATTCATTCTATTGTTTGCCTTGAGGGGTTTTTGTGTGTTGTCTCCACCATTAGTCTGTTCTCTTTTTATTTTCTCCCCCTAGTGATTTTATGTAATCTGCTTTTTTAACTGTCGTCTAGTCCATTGTACATTCAATTGTTTCTAAAAGGATGAATGTTATTAATCAACTTAATTTTTGTACGAAATGTCTCATGCTTTGCACCACCTCTTGTTCAGGTGGTCATAGGGTTTTTTGGTTGTTTTGCCCCTAAAAAGATGGGTGGTGAGAGAATAAATGAAATTTCAAAACCCATCTACTTTCATGAGAGAGAGGACAGTTTAAGGATAGGATCCAAAGTTAGGAGCACAGGAGTTGCCATAATGGGTAAGATCTGAGGTCCATGTTGGCCAGTATCCTGTCTCTAACCGTATTCAGGACAAGGTGAAAGGTGTAAGAACTTTACAGTAGGCAGATGCGAGCTTTCTGCCCAAACACTTCTTATGATCTCTAATTGTTAGAGACTGCTGTAAGCCCTGAAGCATGAGGTTTAATATTCCTTCTAAACATTTTGTTGTGATTACTCTGGATAGCCTTGATATCCATATAAATATCCAATCCCTTTTTGAATCTTGTAAAATTTGGCCTTAGCAATTTCATATTGCGATGAGTTTCATGATTACATGTTGGGTCTATTTCAGATAGCACTCTTTATTTTTGTTGCAGTGTGCTTCTATGCCTCTATGTACCTGAGAAAGCCCATTCCATCAGGGGTCTTGTGAAATCTATCAAGTTTATCCAGGCCTTTGCTTCCTTCCCCAGCACCATGGAGCCTTTTATTTCACTGATCTCTGGCCAAAGAGGAATGTGCAGGACACTCATCAGAGCCCATTGCTGAAGAACTGGATTGCCATAGTCAATTTATGGTATATTTCCTATCCCTGCACCCTATTGTCAGATCTTAGTGGTCTAATAGGCACATGAGGACAAGTCTGCAACTCCAGTTCCTTGTGTTACACAGTGTGCTATATCTGTGCCGTTGGATCAGGATAAAGGAACAAGGACTTGGTCCATAATATTATTTCTAGCTGACCCATTCTTTGATAATAGGAGAATAACAAATGCTGACTAGTAAATAACAAGTAACAAAACACTTCTAAGAATAAACAGCAAATATTCTTGCTCATCCTTTAAAAATAATTAACTTGTGACTATGTCTATTTGTATGAAGAACAACTATTTTCCAGACACAGGTCCAAACCCATTTAAGTAAACAGCTAATTAAAGGAGGCAGAAACATGGTCATTCCAAAAGATAGTCTGAAATTCATGGTCAAACACCAAACTGACCTTAAAATGCCCAATGTTAAGAAAAATCTTGCTTTCACACTACATGTAGACAGAGCAAATGTCCTCTGGAAGAAATTTCAGGAGCATAGATATGGAATACCGTGATTTAATTTTTCAGTCACTTTTCCAACCATTAATGCTTTTTTAAGACCAGCTAACATCCTTCGAAAGCAAATGGCAACAATTTCCCCCTTCCCTCCTCCCCCTCCCCCTACCTCCCTCCCACCCCCACTCCCGGCTGCCTGGACATTTTATAAGCAAGATGAAAACATTAAAGTTGTTACTTTTATTTGCAGTCTCTGCTGTAGTAAATTCTATTGTAATTTGCTGCTAATGCATATGCTTTCATAGTTTTTTAATCAAAATCAGAAGATCAAATGTTAAACTGAATTTGCCAATTGAGTTTCAAGGTAAATCTCATGTTCAAATGCAGTTGCTTATTTGAAATTAATATTTTGAGGAACACTTCCAACAGTCAGTATGTAGTCCTATTACCATCTAGTATCTATTAATTATTAAATAGTTACCTGTGGAGATTTGTCAAAAGCTTTACATATTTGTCACTTCACATTTGTAGGTTTGCAAAGAGAGCCATTTACTAATCGGAGGCAAATATCACTGCAGGTGGGGGTGACTGTAATGTAGAACAAACAGTCTGGGTCCCCAGTGACTCTAAGAGCTTTCAAACTTGGAAAGAGCACAAAGCCCTTTTGCCTTTTAAATAAATATTTTAATTTGCATAATTTCTGAACAGTTAAATCATGCTTGTGCATTAGACATTTAAGCAAAGGAGGAAAAATTCTTACAACAACTTTAATTCAATTCTTGCATAAATTGTCCACAAGACTATTTTGCTATTCAGGCCTCTTTCCCTACAGCCTCTTTTCTTACACAAAACCCAAAAGTTCTACAGCACATTTTATTAATCTGTAAGTAGGGTTTGGGCAGAAAACCCTCTCCCGGGGCTTTAAGTTATGTAAAAAACATACAGATCAAGTTCTGGTTAAAGTTATCATGACAAAGGCAATTGAAATTTAATTAAATGTATCTCTTATTTCTTGTTTCAGTTTAAAATACATAATTTAAAGAATAAAGCAAAATGTTTGCTAATGGCTTTTTTTTTTCAGATGAATTTTTAAATGTTGTGTCTGATCCTACAGGAAATAAACCATAGCTTTATTGACTTTTTGAATTTGTATCTTTATTCATTTTGTAGCCTATGTCTACAATATGGATTATCAAAGCTAACAAGATACAAGCTCTCAGGAATAAGGTCATAATGTGTTATCCAAATAATGGTATGTAACAGTGAAAGAAAGGTAAATATATAGGAAAAAATATTCCTCTGGTTGCAGTAGAGAGGCATGAATGAATTACACTATTCCTGATCAGATATTTTCTTTTCATCTCCTGCCAATATAAAATGGTGAGTCTTTTCCCCAGCTTTCCATACCTTTTTTGAAAGATTTCAGGCATTATGTTTTTAAGATAAACTATACCTCACAGTGTTGCATAATAAGGCACCATATCTTCAGGTGTTGTAAATTGGGGTAGCTCCATTGCCTTCAGTTGAGCCATGCTGATTTATACCTGCTGATGATCTGCCCCATTGGTCCTACTTTTATATTACAGTACTGCTGAATAGTTTGGTATGCAATACTGAGGTGAAAGGGTTGGAAAAGATATGAAAGACGCTTCACTACCATACACACCAACTTCAATGGAGTTATACTGACTTGCAGCACTTGAAGATTTTGTTCTGTGTGCGGAGAAATTTAATGCTAGTGAACTCAGTGTTAATGAGGGATGAGAATAGCACTGGAAACTATACTACTATATGTTTCAAATTTCAACAGCTGAATAATCTTTGGGTGAAAGGAAGAGCGGAATGAAGAGTCTGGAAACCAAGGGTGCGTCTACACTTGTAAATTAAGTCGACTTAAGTTTTCTTAAGTCGACTTAATTTACTCTGCATCTACATTACACTTTCCTTAAGTCGACTTAAGCAGCTGCTTAACTCGACTTAAGAAAATATTAAGTCGACTTTGTTAAACCTACTTTTAAGTCAACTTTCTGCTTAAGTCAACTTTCTAAAGTCGACTTAAGCCAGTGTAGACGTTCAGTAGCCCTAAGTTAACTCTAAGTCAACTTAGGGCTCTCCAGGACTTTCCCGCTGCCCTCCCTGCCAGGATAACTGGCACAGGGAGAGCCTGGCCTGTCCCCCCACAGGGCAGGGCAGAGCCCTGCCAGGGTCCCTGTCCCCCTTTGCCCCATTGTACCAAGGTACAATGGGGCAAAGGCTGAGCCCCCTGGCACTAGGCAAGGGGTGCCCCTCCTGCCACAGTGGACTAGTTCCAGGTCCACCTAGCCCCTAGAAGTCGACCTAGGCATCCAGTGTGGATGCTCTAGATCGACTTTGTATGGTCCCCTGAAAGTCGACTTAAAATTTACGTGTGGACATGCTAAGTCAACTTAACAAAGTTGACTTAAAGTCAACTTTGTTAAGTCAACTTAGCTAAGTCGACTTAAATTAACAAGTGTAGACATAGCCCAAGAGTGGCCGCATAGTGGTACTGGGAGAACAGAATTCAGTAGCATGTTGGTCATAATAGTGGTCAGGGCCACATTAAGACTCCTGGGGGTCCAGGGCTGCCCACTCTTGTGGGTCCCACCTCACCACCGCAGCGCCCTGCCTTGGGAGGCAGGGCAGTGCTTAGCACTGGGAGAGCCCATGGGGCGCACACACTGGCCAGCCACAGGTCTGGTGTGGGACAGTACGGGCACTGGGAGTAGATGGGGGTAGTCCCAGCCACTGCTGGGGTGGCAGGGGCCCTGGGGCCAGAGACACAGAGCTCCCATGCCACCTCCGGCCTAGCTGGTCTGTCCCAGCATGTCCAGGGCACTCCAGGGGCAGGTGGTAGGGCTGGCTGGCAGATGGAGTGGCGGAGCACTGTTGGGCTGCCGCACTAGGGTCCCCAGGGTCTGGCAGAGGGGACTGACCAGGCCAGTCTGAGCTGTGCGGGCCCTGGCACAGTGGCCCTACAGTGCTCCGTCACTCTTGGCCCTGGAACTGCCGCTGGAGGCAGCACCATGCACCAGCCTCTGCCCCTGGAGTGCAGTTGTCATGCACTGGCCCACCCTGCTGGGGGCAAGGCGGAGACCCGTGAGCCATGGTCACTGGCTTCAGGGTCCTGCTCCCCCCACCACCACCCTACCAGCGCCAGCAACCTGCCCCCAGCACCCCCTAGGTCCAGTCGGCACTGTGCCCGCTTGAGCAGGGCCGGATTTCTGCAGGGTAGTGGGCCCTCCCTGTAGCCTAGGCCTGCAGTCCTTAAAGCCCCTGCAATAATATGGCCCTGATGGTGGTACATATCGGAACAGAGGAAAAAGAGGAGTAAGAAGTGATATCAAAATGAAAAGTAAAGTCAGAAGTTCCCCATCTATTTCAGCTCTGAAGTGTGGGCCAGGGCTGAAGAGAAAGGCTGTTCAGTCAGCAGCCTTTGAACTCCTTCACTGCCTATCTTCCCCACTCCAGACAGTTCATTCAGATAGTTATTGCCTAGAATTTTGTGAGACTCCAAGATGAAAGGGCATAAATCTATATTTACTTTAGTAAAAATGGGTTCATAAGATCCAATTTTGATCCCAAGGGGTCCACTTATGTAAAGTGAACTGAATGCTTTCTTCCAGATAGCTATCTTTATATATATATATATGTAAAGAAACATTTGCTCCAAAACATGTCAACTATTGAGCTCAGAGTCACAGCCTGCAGCACAGCAAATTGGCTTTTTCTGAAGCTCATAATGTGATAATTAAACTGCTAACAGGCACCTTAGTGATGGCATTTGCTGGAGATGTGAAAACCTTCTCACAATTGTAACTTTCTGTAGGGGACTCATCAGTAGAAGCAAAGTGATCAAAAAAGATTATATATATATATATATATATATATATATATATATACAATAAATATTTTATATATATATATATATATATATATATATTATATATATATATAATATATATATTTCTTTTTCCTTCAATGAGTACATTAAATTTTTATGTGGAGTGAAATGGGACAGGACATGTTTCCTATCCACTGCACAATGATTTATTGCCCAGAAAAGACCGCAGAACTAATTAGCAGAGTAATTAATTAATATAAATTTGCATATTTGCATTTGCAATTAGTGCAGCCGACTGATTAGTCTGAAAATGGGAAGTTTGACTCATTAGATGTTAGTGTCTGCTGGACTGGAAAGAGACTGCCAGATGAGGTGAAAAAGGGTGGGATAAGTGTGTACGTGTGTGCACTCGTGTCTTTTGTTAGAAGAATGGAGGATATGCAAATATCTGGTCTTAGACATCAGAGCTTGCTATATTTTTTCCTTTTTAATCACTTTTGCATTTATTTATCCCAGTTTCATGTTTCCTAGCTCTTTTCCTGCAATGAGATATCCCAACAATGAAATGCAATAATGTTTCGTAAACAATAATGTTTGAAGAAGGAGAAAACCCGTAGACTGTTTGTCTGAGTTTGGTGTGGAGGTGGGGACTGATGGAGTCCCTTTGTCTTGTGAAAGACTGAATCAGAACATTGCGCCTCACCTTAGTAATGCCTAACCAATTGCTAATGCTAGAAAATCCTGCTCAGTGGTTCTCAGGAAAAACCAATGTCTGTGGGCAGCTTTCCAGGTTGTGCTGTGGTGTTTTTCCTATCAGATTTTTACCTTTATGATAGGAGACCTTAGGGCTAGTGCACACTTAAAACTTAAAGTGGCACAGCTCTATTGTACAGTTGTGCCGCTGTAAGAGTGCTTGTGTAGCCATGTTATGTTGACGGGAGTGGGCTCTCCAACCGACATAATAAACCACCCATATAGAATCATAGAAACTGGAAGGGACCATGATAGGTCATCAAGTCCAGTTCCCTGCACTCATGGCAGGACCAATTATCCCCATTAAACCATCCCTGACAGGTGTTTGTCTATCCTGCTCTTAAAAACCTCCAATGTAGGAGATTCCACAACCTGCTGAGGCAACTTATTCCAGTGGTTAATCACCCTGACAGTTAGGAATTTTTTCCTAAGGTGATGAGAAATGTCTAATACCTATGGAAATCAGGAGTTCTAGAATCTTCTAGCTTTGCTACTAAATCACTGTGAGATCTTGGGTAAGTCACTTAGCTTCCCTGTGTCTCAAACTTGTTCTACATTTAAAAGTGTTGCCAGCATAACCGTGTTGGTTAGGAGTGTGAAAAAGTCATGCCTCCAACCAGCATAGGTAGGCTGGTGAAAGCCCTAATGTAGATGCTACTATACAGGCAACAAAGTCCTTTCCTGCCATTTAGGGAATTGGTTAAGCTATACTGGTTAAAATAATAATAATAATAATGTACTGGTATAAGCTGTATCTCCACAGGAGAAGAATTGCCAGTATAGCTACACCAATATATCTGTACTGCCAAGCCCCTTTAAGTGTAGACAGTGCCTCGGTCAATAGGAAGTGAGAATATTCTGTACCACAGAGGACTGGAGCCACTTCTTTCAAAGGGAGCTGCAGGTCTCAGCATTACCTCTCAGAACTGGGCGTATAAGAATCTTTCATCTCAAATTTACACAAGGAGATTCACAATTTAGTCAATCCCGTTACATGAACAAAGCAGGCTTTCTCTTTACGTGATATATTTATATTAATCAATCTAACTATAAAAGCTTTTAATTTATCTGACTATATGTAGGTGGAAAATACAATAAAAAATTAGCATTGTTTGCTCTTCATCATTAAATTTAAGCTAGACGTGTATCAAGCAATGTTGTAACGAAAAACAAAACAAAACCAACACCACGCCTCCCCAAAACAAAAAACCAAATCCTTTACATGTGTGGAAAAATCAAACTGGCTAAATACAAAATTTATACCCATAATGTGCTGATTACCAGTAAGAGTAGAACTGGACAGATAGTGACAATATGTATTTTAAATCATTGTTTGATGAGCAAATGGCAAAATACTCAATGAATATTGTTTACAGGTTATTAGTAAATAACATAATGAAAAAATTATGAAGTTATTCAACAAAAAGAGCCAAAATGTTTGATGAATATTATTTACAGCAAATTATCTCTAAAGAATTGGAATTTTTACATGAGCTTCAGGGCAATTCATTCTCTTAATAAGAATGTATTTTACAAATTGGAGAAAAGTTTGGAGAAAAATATTTTACTAATGAAATTAACATAAAAGTTGTCTTTGATGCATTGTTGTCTTGGGATAAAATTTTTAAAAGCACATTAGTGACTTCTAACTCCCATTTTAAAAGTGACTCTTAAGTAACCAAAATGTTTTTGAAAGTGCTATCCTTTGTCTACAACTAAAGATGGGTTTCAAACTGCCTTGAACCTGGATTCAAATAATTGTTCAGTAGTCATTCTTGACAGTCATTGCTCAGTGTGGGTTACACATCCCCCTCCATTCTCAATCCCCAGAGCAAGTGAATTTGTTACAGCTCTCGGTTTGAGAGACTGGCTTTTTGTCAAGCTGTTTCTTCTGGTGGTCCTGTAAGCAAGCTGAAGTCCTGGATTATGTTGAATTTTGTGAAATGAGTGTATACCCCATGCTGAACCCCTCAGCACTCTAGCACCCCTGATTACCCCATATAGATCCTGGGCCTTGATCACCCTGGATTTCAAAATAGAGCTCCCCAACTCTGACAACCACATGTTGGTCTTGACTATTGTAGACCAGCTGATCTATTGTAGACCAACTGATCAAAATGGCGCCCTGTGACTGCTGGTCCTCTGTTGAAACAACAGCTCAACTCCTGATGATGCGTGTTATCTGTCTTCATGAGTTTCCCGATCATATCACCTTGGAGTGAGGCCCACAGTTTGCTTATGCAATTCTCTGGTTACTTGATATCTGTGATTAACTCATTTATGTACCACACCTAAACAGATGGGCAGATGGAGAAGGTGAACCAAGTACTAAAGGAGTATATTTGGTGCTTTGTCAACTGCCATCAAGATAACTGATTCTCCCTTATACCTTACACCAAATTTTCATAAAACATTGCTGATCAGGCCTTTATGGGGAAGAATCCCCTGCCCCCCTTTTCTGTTTTGTAAATTACAGGTTCTACCCTTACTTCCACCTGACCTTGCTGGCTGCTTCCCTGAACCCAGGAGCCACCAAATGTATCCAACAAATTCATCACATCATGGGGGAACTTAAGGACCACCTCAAAGATGAAAAAAAAAATTACAAGCAAGATGTGGATTGTCAGCAACAGGAAAGCTGCCTACATCTCTGTACACACAAGCCAATCCCACAAGCTAGTTCCTCAGACCATTTCAATTTCGTCAGTAAATCACTACCATCGCCTCCAGTATTTGCTATGCTGGCCTCTTTCATGAGCCAAAGAAGAGATGTGAGGCCAAGGAGTTGCATTTGTATTTTCCTTCAGGCCAAGTACATCTTTCCCCCTACTTTCCATATGAATGTAATGCACAGAATAATGATTGCCAAGTGAATAATTAGACCATGAGATTTGCAAGGTATAGTTTTAATGAAATAAATGACTATTGAAAAAACAAAGTGAAAGTTTGAAAAATATACAACATACAAATCTCCTCCTAGGAAAAAAAAGTGTTCGGAGGCCTCGGTGGACCATTAGATCATACTGATAAAATAAATTAACACATTTTAAACTATTGTAACTACTATATGTAATTGTGTAGCACAGACTAGTTTTAAATATTCACAGTGAACAATTATTGTACTGCGAAATGGAAAGTAAATTTAGAATTGAGAATAGTACAGTTTAGAGTCCAATCTCGTGTTCCCTCTTAGATTTTATATTAGCAAGCAACGTAGCAGCATGACATCTAAATGTTCTTTTTAAAATCTTCCATAGCAGTCCACCAACACCATAAACTGTTGTCATAGAGGTGCTTGCAGTTCTAGAGTTAATATTTTGTTTCATATAATAATCTCCATGGTCAAAGATATGGAACTTTGTTATAAACATTTGATTTGAACTACCACTTGACAACAAGGTCATGGTACGGTAGCACAGGCTGAGCGGCTGCATCTACACTTGTGAATTAAGTTGACTTAAGCTTGCTTAAATTGACTTAATTTACCCTGCATCTACACTACAGTTTCCTTAAGTTGACTTAAGCAGCTTGCTTAAGTCAACTTAAGGAAAATAATGTCGACTTAATGAAAATTAAATCGACTTTATAACACCTTCTTTGAATTAGACCTAAGGCTTAAGTCGACTCCCTAGAGTCGACTTAAGCCAGTGTAGACGTGGGCAGAGGTGGCCTTAGGCTATCTGGGGCCCTAGGCGAAGGCCCATTGTGGGGCCCCCTACAAGGCCTAAGCCGGTCCCTGAGGCAGGCCGCACTGGCCCCCGTGTTGGCCCCTGGCCCCCGTGCCCTGAGCCGGCCCCCCAGCCCCCACACCCGGAGCCAGCCCTCATGCCGGACCCCGGGCCGCCACGCCAGGTTCCGGGACCCCGATCAGGGCCGCACCGGCTTGCCACCCTGCACCCGCTCCCGAACCCCAAGCCAGCTCTGTGCCAGCCCCCAGGCCCCCGAACAGGTCCACGCTGGCCCCCAAGCCGCTCGTGCTGGGAGCCCCCAAACAGGGCCGCACCTGATCCAGTCCCCGGCCCCCAAACCAGCTCCCCCCATAGCACTTATCTTGCTGTGGAGGCGGGGACTGGGTGGAGTGGGGAATCGTGGCCAGCAGGAGGGAGCCTGGGGCTGTGGCAGGCAGCTCTTGTGGCCCCAGCCCTCAGGCCACGCTGGGGGGCAGAGCCAGCAGGGGGAAACCTGAGCGGCACAGCTGCCACTCAGGATTAGCACGCGTGCCAAATTTGGCACACGTGCCGGGGATTGCTGAAATGTTCCCTCTAAGGTTTGGCGGCTTGTGTGCAAAATTTTCAAGCCGTCTGCAAAACTTTTTCTGAATAAAATTTTTGTGTAAACTCACACGACAGAAATTATAGGCATTAATTGAAGTTAAAGTGATTGTAAATAGAATTAATTAATTGTGTTTAATTAATTGAAATTGAATGAATTTTTAATTGAAATTTAATTTTTAGAAAGGTTTTTATTTAAAATTAATTTTTAATTTTTTTTTAAAATAAAGAGGAGGAAGGAAGAGAAAGGAAGGAAGAGAAAGAAAAAAGAGAGAAGAAAGGAAGAGAAAGAAGGAGGGAGGGAGGAAGAAAAAAAGGAAGGAAGAAAA
>ML685756.1:2908512-2918579 GCA_007922175.1 Pelusios castaneus
CTTTCTAAAAATTAAATTTCAATTCAAAATTCATTCAAATTCAATTAAACACAATTAATTAATTCTATTTACAATTACTTTAACTTCAATTAATGCCTATAATTTCTGTCATGTGAGTTTACACAAAAATTGTATTCAGAAAAAATTTTGCACACGGCTTGAAAATTTTGCACATAAGCCGCCAAACCTTAGAGGGAACATTGCTTCTAGGCACAATATGTCTTCTGAGGGCTAAGCAAGATTCTTACCTCTCAATTGCCTTTTAAAAAAATTGTTTACAGTTTTGCCAGTCCCGGGTGTTTAAAAATCAGGAATCAGGCATCATGAGACTGGCTTAAAGATCAGCCTGCACAGGATACCAGGGGCAAGGAGAGGATTGTGGTGGTACCACGCCCAGATGCTGGAAGATGCTCAAGGGGTGAGTGTCCCTCATCACAGTAGCCTGGAGGCTTTCAGGTCCTACTGTATAAGGCTATGTCTACACTTCCACTTTTTAAGTCGACTTTAACTAAGTCGACTTAGGCTATGTACACACGAGAAACTTGTCCCGCAATAAGTTATTGAGGACATAAAGAATACATTGAGAATACAATCATTGTATCCTTAATGGCTCATCAGTTTACTCCTTGGGACCACATCACCTGGCAGATTCCTTAACATTAAGGAGACAATGGTTGTTCACACCCTCCCGTCTAAGACATTTGTCCAGAATGACACAAGTTAAAGTATGGATATAACATCAAATTCTTAACTTCTAATCGAAATAGAATTCCTAGACATAAACTATATAATCATTCCCAGCAAATTACTACCTTTCTATTGATACGAAACATGACATAGTTCCTATGGATTATAGCATTTATGAGATATCCATTGAAAATAATATCATAAATGCTTCCCTAAATCCAGATAGTGTCACACTGTGCCCACATGCCCTGCCCTTTGGGAGGCATGCCAGGCTCCCACTGTGCCCCCCCCCCCCCCCAGCAGGGGGGACTTTGGTGTAGTCCTGGGGTAGCCCTAAGTCGACTTAGGGTTACCCCAGGGCTACACTGGCTTAATTCGACTTTAGAAAGTTGAATTAAGCCTTAGGTCGAGTAGAAAGGTGGTTTAATAAAGTCAACTTAATTTTCCTTAAGTCGACTTAAGCAAGCTGCATAAGTCGACTTAAGCAAAGTGTAGTGTAGACGCAGGGCACATTAAGTCGACTTAAGCCAAGCTTAAGTCGACTTAATTTACTAGTGTAGACGCAGCCTAAGAGAAGATGACCATGTAGCAACAGTGCTTCATAAACTAGAGAAATATATTATAGGGAATGATCTTGCAATGACAGGGAAATTGACTGGCTGATCTCATAGGTCTTGTGTGTCTTTAACTTCTATGATACTGTGATAAATTTGCTCAAATATCACAATCAGAACAGAGGAAAAATTCTGCACTTGTAATTGAAACTTTACATCAGACAATCATTCATTTCAATATGTCATATGTACATATAAAATTAAACTTAGACTGGAAAACACCAGCCCAAACCACGTATCTCAAGAGTGAAACCAACTTAAATTCCAAGAATAAGTAGCTGGCAAACATAATTTTGAGAGATTAACATTTTTCACCTGGATTTTATATTTCTGCAAGAAATATACACTACACTGACTATGCATCGATCAAAGTTTTATTGTGCCAGCTGTACTTCATAGACCTGAAAAAGTGATTCAAGCAAAGCAAAAGAGAACATAAAAGCACAACTATAATGGTTTTAAATCCCAATGAGGCAATTACAAGTTTGATTCCAGTGATGCAGCTGGACTACATTGGAAAACCAAACACTTTACACATATTAAGTAGATATGAAAGCTAGGAGTAGGAGTGTAAATAATAAATCCACTCTGCAGTTATATTTGTAAAGGACAGCCCTTTTAATAAGTTGGGGAAATACACACTCATTCATTTGCAAAAGCTAGTTTTTACGGAGTTGAGATGTTAACACAGGTTGGAAAAAAAAAACCCAGTACATAACACAATAACTAACTATTTAAACAAAATAAGTGGAAAGAAGATAAGAATAATGGGTAGTGAGAATGAATTATAATTATTTAATCACTAAGGGTGCTAGAGTGTAATGCAGCTTTTTGTATGCAGAGCAGTTCTTTGCCTGGAAAAAGGAAGGTAGTCAGGTCCATGTGTACTGTTTGTTTAAAAAAACGAAGAAAAAAGAAAAGAGGGAAGCCCATGTCAGGGTATCATGTGCCAAAGCACAAAGTAAGACAGTTTGAGTTTTAAAAACCACATATGTCCAGATTGCACCAGGTCTTACACAAATGCATAGAGAGGAAGTACTCAAAAAGCCACCTTCCGTGTCAGCAGCTACTCACAACCGACAGTCTTAGGATGCTTAAGTCAACCTACAGAAAGCCATGTCCACACTGGGCTTTTATTAAGTCGACTTAAGCGCTTCCTTAAGTCGACTTAACACCACCTCTGAAGGTCAACTTAAGCCTTAAATCGACTTCTTAAGTCAACTTAAACCCAGTGTGGACAGAGAATAGCACTAAGTCGACCTTATTAAGTCAACTTAAAGTCAGTGTGGACGGCTATATCTACTGTTAAGTCGACTTAACAAGGTCGACTAAAAGTGTAGCCACTCTGTTAACTCGACTTAACAAGGTTGACTTTAAAGTCGACCTTTTTAAGTCGACTTAACAGATTCGACTTAACTTTACAAGTGTAGAATAGCCTTAGAGAGCAGAGATACTCAAGGGACCGCTCCCTTAATGTGCCTTTAGAGGGGTGGCGCCATCACCCCCCCCCTTTTCTCTGCCTGTTCATGGAACAAGTGAACCACATTGCATGAGGGCAGAATGCCCCACCCTGAAGGGTGGAACAGCTCGTCCATGACATGAAGCTGCTTGGAGAAGAGTTTTGTCTGCTTTAAGTAAAATCCTTCCCTGAATGCTCCTTAGAACAGGGTTGCCGTGTACCCGTGATTCTTAAGGGCCAGTGGCAAACATCACACCACAGCTTGGCTAAATGAATCTTTATTCAGAAGACAAATGTACTTTTACATTTTTGGGAGTTCCAAAAATAAAATAAAACAAGAAAGTAACACTAAAACACTGAATGAAGGGAAATAAAGGAACACAAAATTACAGGCTAGCAAGGAAGGGAAAAAAAAGACCTTTATGTTCCAAAAGCTTTTGGCTCAAACACCCATTTGTCTTATGAGTTCACATAAGATTTGGACATAGCTGGATAAAGTTTTGAGTTTTTGCACACTCCCGTGGCAGGAGAAGTATATATAAAAGGGGACAAATAGGGGCATGCCCCTCCCCCCTAATCAGCACAGACCTCCTTTGGGGTTGGGGCAGGGACAGGAGTTCTTCCTGCCATGAGCCAGTTGGGAAGGGAGATGACAACTCCTCCAGCCACCGGGGCCATGTGGGGGTGCCAACTCCACCTGCTTTGGGGGAGAGGGAATAGCCAGTTCCTCCAGCCATGGGGGGCACAGAAAGTGCCCCTCTAAAAGTGGCCAGTGTTTTATTCTTGTGTTTGCTCTGTCTAGTAAGTTTTCTGGTTCTCTGGGACAAGAGGTGAGACTAAAGGGAATAGACTTAAAAATAACATGCAGTGTTATCCATGTGACCTTCCCCTGTAAACATGATGCAGATTTGATATTTGTGAGCAATCAGCCTTGACATGTTGATGGATAGCCAGATAATACCAATATATTCATGTCCAGCTCTGGTGTCCTGGTGGTGGATATGAACGAAATTTGTTTGCACAACTTCTAATTCACCAGTACAAGTTGAATTTGGATGTGAGGCGATTTTTAAATACATGTGAATTTCAAGTCTAATATCTAGCAGAAACCAGAAGGAACCTAAATAGAGATGGCCCCAAAAACAAAATGCAAAAAGATATTTAAAAGGTGCTGGGGAACACTAATGGAATTATTCACAAAACTAGTACCACCTATAGGGAAAAGAGAGAATGGAACAGGCAGTGTACTGATTTGCATATGAAGGGCACTAGAGGAATGTCTTCTGTATTTTGATGGTATAAGTTGATCTAATTTAAAAAGTTTATAGATGAGTTATATTTGTTTGATCTTCCTACAGAAAGAACATGTACTGTTGCTAAAATTCATTACTCTAACCTGTGGAGAAATGTAGGCGGACGGAAGTGACCAAATGAGACTCTTTCATGTAAGTCACTTTCCTTAAAATGAACTAATGAATCTTAGCTCATACTCTATAATATAAGCCACTGTAGGTTAATAATGCTGAAGTAGTATTGAACTGTCCTGCAGTGAGACAGCTATGACAGGGCTTATCACCCAGAGCTGGGGCAGGATCAGAGTAGCTTTATCAGAGAGGCTGAATGGTGGGGCTTGCTAAGAAGGAAAACCAGACCATCCCAGGGCTATCCTGATAGAAATCAGACCTACTGGCAGGATGTTTGTATGATTAAGTTTCTGAAGAAAGTTATCAAGGACCTTCTGTCAGAGCAGTGGTGAGTCAAAAACAGTTCTAAAAAGATATGCAGTCTGATATTCCTTTCCTCTAATGGTCTTAATGATTATTTTAAGCAAAATGAGCCAGTGGTATAAAGTTGCTCTTCAGAATAAAGTGGGAACATGAAAGGGCCAACAGCAACTTCAAATCTGGTCAATTTTCAAAAAACAAAACAGCTTTAGGTCTACTCCTGTCCCTGAATCTGAGCCCTACTAATATCTGTGATTTAAATGATATTTTCCTATTATATCTAAATGTTTCTTCTCTTTTCTGCTGCTATGTGGAAGACCCAAGGAATAAACAGAGGTCAGTGGCTTAAGGCATAGGTCCTGAAGATAAATTAAAGTATACTAGGCTATGTCTACACTTACTAAAGTTAGTTCCAATTAGTTAATTCAAACTAACTAATTCAAATTAATTTTAGTTAGTTCGAATTAACTTAATTCAAACTAGCAAAATTTAGTTCAAACTAAGCAAGTGACATTCATGGCACTTGCTTAGTTCGAATTAGCGAATTGCATTGAGTTAACAGTTTTATTCTGTTTTGCTGTGACATGGCTTCCTATGGAATTTTATGTTCTCTTTCTTTGCTTCCTGGTACTATTCCCTAGTGTTTTCCATGACACTGTTTTTTGGTGAGGGATGTGCTTTGTTGTTCTACTGCCTTTTGTTGACGTGTATACATCATACTTCATATTACTAGAAATAAAGATAAAAGATATTTCAGTTTTCTAAACCTCAGGACATCCTTTCTGTCTAATGCTTTGTGTGTTGATGGCCTTTTATTATAAACTTGAAGTGAGTTAGTCTCTTAGGAATTAGTAGGAAGACAGAACCAGCTTGGCAAGCTTGTTGCAGACCTCAAAGGCTCCGTTCTCTTTCTGTGTATCTTCTGTTCACTTCTGTCCCCTGCTGAGGAAGCTTGAAAATTATTTTTCTAGCTTTTCAAAACAACAAATTGAGCTACTATTTTGTTGCTGATACAGATAAAATGTATGCTTTCTAATTTCCACCCCCCAAAAATTTTTTTTGGTCAAAATATACCTGATCAGCTCTAATCACTGGGAACTATTACAATAAAAAAATCAGACATTTATGCGCTAGAGCATTTGACCATATACTGGTTCATCATTAGGATACACAAGAGTGAGGGTAACTATGGGAATCACTGCATACCTTGGGGCATGATGAAGATTCAAATAAGAGGAAGACTTAAACCAGGTTCAGATATATATAATTATACTTTTTTAACATGCAAACTGCCTTTAAAAAGTAATCTACCGTCTTCAAAAACAACAGCATGTGTAGTAGCACTTAATGTCTAGGGGTGACATTATTTTTCACATACTTGAGCTGGTCTGAATGACCTCCTACCAAGTAGGAGGCATTCATGAAAATTCTCATTGTGGAAGGATGAAACACAAACAAAGTGTAGTGTTTTATTTACAGATGGAAGTCAAACAAATTGTTAACATTTGAAAGTAGTGCAACCAGGTGTGCTGTGTGTGTACAAATCATAACCGTTCAGGTAAGAATATTGTTTATGCGCATGTGCACGCGCACGCACGGACACACACACACGAGTCTGTCCCTCTACACTTCAGGACAGTCAGCCCTCGTCTATACTTGCCGTGCTTTTTGGTGACAGTCGACGGGAGATACACAAGGTATATAAAATACCTTGCATATCTCCCACTGACTTCCTAACTACCCCTTACACATTGCACTAAGCTAACTGGAAACGGCACCTGATTGGCATAGTGCTACTCCAGTTAAGGAGCTGGAGTTACAGCTTCGGTTCTGTGTTCAATTGAGCGCGTCTTAACAGACCACTCATTCAAACACTGAAGAGTGCACTGACAGCAGCGAATCTGCTGCCCTCAGTATAGACATAGCCTCAGTTGAGAATAATATTGCTGGGTTGTCATGTTGTGCTGTATCTGGCACAAGTGATGCCAGAAACCATGCTGTGAAATCTGTGGCCTGACTTAAATCCCAGTTCAGTGAAACATTTAAGCTTGTGCTTAATTTTAACATTTGCCCTTCTGTAGAAAAGGGATCAGGGCCCACAATTTGGAAGATTATTTTGTACATATAGAGATCCCAGCAGATCCACATAAGGTCACCACTGCAGAAGTCCTATACTTCTGCACCAGTTCTTGCTCTCAACATTCTCTCTCTCCCCATTCCTGCTTCCAAGTATTGTGCTTTCTCTGGTACCATGCTACTAAGGCCTGGAGCTGTATTCTCTTCCTTTATTGGATTTTGAAAAATCAGAAGGGTAATAATGTACCTCCTTCACCCTGGCCTTCCCACTTATGCACCAAGTAGCCCAATATCTAGCCACTCCCCCAGCACTTTCCTGGATTGCATGAAGATGTTTCTGCAGCATGACACAGGTGCTGTGGAGGCCACTCAGTCATCCTTAGCCCTTTCTGTGTTATAAGAGGAGACTTTAAGAGCTTGGCTTGTTTAGCCTAACCAAAAGAAGGTTATGGGGAGATATGATTGCTCTCTAAATACATCAGCGATATAAATATCAGGGAGGGAGAGGAATTATTTGAGTACAGTACCAATGTGGACACAAGAACTAATGGATATAAACTGTCCATAAGGAAATTTAGGCTTGAAATTAGATGCAGGTTTCTAACCATTAGAGGAATAAAGTTCTAGAATAGCCTTCAAGGGGAGTTATGGGGGCAAAAAACCTAGCTGACTTCAAAACTGGGCTTGATAAATTTATGGAGGAGATGGTATGATGGGATGGCTTAGTTTGGCAATTGACCAATTTTTAACTACTGGTGGTGGATATGCCAATGACATGAGATGGAACACTAGATAGGTTGGGTTCTAAATTATTACAGATAAATCTTTCTTGTGTTGTCTGGCTGGTGAGTCTTGCCCATGTGCTTAGGGTTTAACTGATCACCATATTTGGGGTCAGGAGGGAATTTTCCCCATGGACAGATTGACAAAGACTCGGGGGGAGGTGGGCGGTTTCATCTTCCTCTGTAGCATGGGGCACGATTCACTTGCTAGTAGAATCTCTGTTCCTCAAAGTCTTTAAATCATGATTTGAGGAGTACAATAACTCAGTCATACGTTAGAGGTTTATTACAGGAGTAGGTGAGTAAAGTTCTGTGGCCTGCATTGTGCAGGAGATCAGACTAGATGATCATATTGGTCTCTTCTGACCTTAGAGTCTATGGCTATGTCTACACTTAAAAAGTAAGTTCGACTTTATGAAGTCGACTTAATAAGGTTGACTTTAAGTTGACTTAAAGTGGACCTTATTAAGTTGACTTAACAAAAGTCGACAACTTTTCAAGTGTAGATGTGTCCCCTTTTTGGCCTTATTAAATTGACTTAACGTTTAAAGTCGACTTAAAAAGGTCCAACTAGGCACTACTCCATGTCTCCACTGGCTTAAGTTGACTTAATAAAGTCAACTTAAGCGCTAGTTCGAATTAGAACAAGGTGTTATTAACTCGAACTAACTTTTCCTTAATTCGACTTAAGGAGCAGCTTAATTAATTAATCGAATTAAGGAAATTCCAGTGTAGATGCGGAGTAAAGTAAGTCAATTTAAGCCTCCTTAAGTCAACTTAATTTGTAAGTGTGGACACACCCTATGAGTCTGGTTTTTTTAGGGTCTGATGTTTCCAGTTCCTGGGCTACAAATAGTGGTATCCAGGACTGGATTGATGGGATCTTACTGGACTGATTTCCAGCAGCTTTCAGGCCCATTAAAAGTGCTTTGATCGAAGTATCAAGCCTGGTGCAAAAACTGCACAAGTCTTATTCTTCCTCCAAAAATAAAAGCAGAAAGCCAAAAGGCCTGTCTACACTGGGATCAGAACTGGGCTAGCTGTAACAATGCTGTTGCTGATAAAACCACAGGGAAACATCTCTACAGCTGGAGCTTCTGTTCATCCTTAATCCTTATTGGAATGCTGTATAATAATGGATTTAACTATAGTACTGCAAATTTGCAATAAATGACATGTTTTACCTTTATATTAATAATAGGTATTATTTATCCTTTATTGCCCTGCAACATTTTAGGAACCGTTGTTAATATTTTGTGGAAATAAATGTTTATGGAATCATTAACTCTGGTTTTATTGGCCATATTTCTTGAAAAGAATCTGAGTCATGCCTTCAAGTCTGCCAGAATTTGTAAGCCCATTTTTTATTTGGTTTATATACTTTGTCTGACTATGTAGTTTGAAGAGAGAATTGTAGGGTGTAAGTTGGAGGCAAGTATTCTTTATTTTAATTAAAATGCTACCATAAGAAATTATCTTATTGACTTATTGTACTGTAGCAAAGCCTCTTGCTCTGCCATACAGTAGTTAAGTGTGATTTGATGCTTGCATTAGAAACCTCTATTCTTTGGGGCTTATATAGTAGCCAAAAAGAATTCCCATCAGTCTGAAACTTGGCACACAAATCTCAGTCTAACTTCAATTATGTTTGAAATTTAAACAACAAAACTTTGATTTTCCTAGTCTCGAATTACTTGGGAAATGGCATATGAAATTCTTCTAATCATTTGTTGGGTTAACCACTTAGTTCAGAAGTGGTTCTGATATTAAAAGTACAGTGTTGCTGGGAGCTAGTTTATGATGTGAATTAACCATTGCAGGCTGATACAAAAAGAAATCACCAGCTGGTTCTTGATTGTTACAAATGATATCCTGGCATGTAGAGTAAAACTTATGGCAAATTCTTTGGTAAATGTCAACTGAATTGTTTTATCTAATTTCCCCATCTCATCGCTTTACACTGATTGATTTCAGTGGAGTGATTACTGATTTACACGTATGAATGGGAGAAGAGATTCGGGCCCATTATAATTTAAGATTACTGAAAGATTGTGGACTTAGTTCTGCATGCCTCGAAGCAGAGGCGTCGTTGTCGTCGGGCTGGCAGGGCACCAGCGCCGGGTAGAAAATCCTGAGCCCCGAATCTATTTTCCCCAGCAGGCACATGCGCACCCAGGCAGAACGCTGCGTTCCGCCCAGGGGCCCCAGCGCAGCCTCAGACTCCTGCTGCGGCTGGGCTGGGGAGATTCAAATCTCCCACGCTGAGCATGCTCAGATACAGCGTGCTCAGGGTGGGAGCGGCCTGGCCCAGAAGCGGCTCTGCCGGCCGTCGCTGCAGCTCCGAGCCTCCGGCCAGGTAAGGGGGCTGGGAAGGGGCTGGAGGGAGGCCTGGAGAGGGGTGGAGGGGACAAGGAGACTGGCTGGGGGCTGGGTAGCAGTGGAGAGGACTATGGGCAGCTGCAGGGGGACTGGGTGGGAAGCTGGGTAGAGATGGATGGAGTTAGAGGCCTGGAGAGGGGTGGAGGGGACAAGGAGACTGGCTGTGGGCTGGGTAGTGGTGGAGGGGACTATGCATGGCAGGAGTGAGGACTTCGTGGGGGACTGGGGAGGGATGGATGGAGTTAGAGGCCTGTGGAGGGGGCATGGGAAAAAGGAGACTGGGTAGGGGCTGGGTAGCAGTGGAGAGGACTATGGGCAGCTGGAGGGGGACTGGGTGGGGAGCTGG